>JAFLJL010015805.1:22500-25110 GCA_018398815.1 Conus ventricosus | reverse complement strand
GTCCGCACCCTGTCACTGTCTCCCGTGAAACTGGAGACGGAAAACAAATCATGCACAATATACACTACACTACAGTAATGATACAAAATACTAAACAATCAATCAATAAATACACATTCACCCAAACGCAAAGAAAATCTCACAACACCCCAAAAAAAAAACAATAGAAAAAATTTATTAGGAGGAGTTTTCCCCGCATTTTGTCAACCTCTGTCCTGTGAAGGAGACAAGGTCGGTTCAAACTCGGGGAAAAGGGGACTACTTGAAATGAAACGATAGGACAGAGAAAGAAAAAAACAACAAAATAAACCTAATAAGGCGATCACGGCTGCTCCCACTCTTGAACTAACCGCTCAATGTAGCGAGAAGCGGTGGGCTCACCAATCGGGGAAAAGGACAAAATAGGGAATCACGGCTGCTCCACTCTTGAACTAGTCGCTCAAGGTAGCGAAAAGCGGTGGGGCTCACCGATCGGGGAAAAAAAAAAAAGAACTTACGAACAAACAAAACCACTAGCAAAACTCAGAGTCAGAAATAAGAGAGAAGTCCTCAATCGCACTGAAAAATATACTCACTCACACACATAAACAAAAAAAAAAATTGCAAGTACACAATAAATAATTAAACTTTCTTTTTTTCCTTCCCTCAAACCCTTGAGGGTACAAATAAAAATCTTTTTTCTTCTAATGAAAATATATCTTCTTTTTTTCCCAGGCCCCGAGGGCACAAATAGAAATCTTTCTTTTTTTTTTTTCTTTCCAGGGGAAACAAATACAACGGCAGTTACGTCGGGTTCACCACTGTCACACTGTCACTTTTGCACACGTGCATTCATGACAGCATTTACTCCATACGCATACACAATCTTTCCAATCAACCAAAAGGCGCACTACCGAATGTTTATTCTTCTCCCCCTCTCCTTCAGGGGAAAACACTTTACTAAATACACATCAACCATTTACAAACAGATTTTATACATGTATCTCTCTTACACTGAGAGATAAATTAATCCATTCAAGATTCTATAAAGTCATGGCCTTTCCCACACCACATTAGCCCAAAATCCAGACCAGGAGAATAAATGACTCCTGAAATCATGATGCCATGCCTGCATCAGATATAAGACTCCATACTGTCATGATTCCCTGTTTCTCTCAGACATCGTATTGCCCCCTTTATTTCTCCCGTCACTGGAAATACGAGTTCCGACTCCTCTCCCTCGACTTCTCCTGTCACTGGAGAGATGATGAGTTCCAACTCCTCTCCCTGGAGTCTTTAATTACTGGGGCTGAACTACCGTGTGTTCCCACACCATGGCCATCTTTAACCACCTCACGGGTGAAAGGTGAAGGGTGAAGGGCGAAGGGCTGAAACACGAATAAGGTTCGTGTAAGTACCTGCTTCCCAATTTAATTATAAATTTCCCTTTCTTTCTCTTTCTTTAGGTTTTCCCCTGTAGCTTTCCCCAACTATCTATGGCTCACCTGTAATGACTGGTCAGCAGTGAGGACCAGGGTCCTGACGGGTTCGAGTCTCTAGCCATCTGCTGGGCTAAAACTGATTCTTTCCTCCCTCCTCCTAGTGAGTGCATACTCATGTTCAAAACACATGACCAGCCCCTTTAACCCAGCCCTTATTAAACTATCTCTCAGTGGTCACTTTCACCCAATGACCACCCTTCTTTCTTTAATGAGTCTTTCTCACCATTATTTGGGGACGCCGGCTACACTATTCAAGCCACATGAATATTCTTCCTTTTTAGTAGTGGCATGGGGAAATGATTCATATCACTAAACTACATGTGATGGAGCGTCACATGCCTTGAGTGAGCTATGTCACTGACAATGGTGGTGCTGGAGGATAGTTCATTCCTTGTCTTGTGAGTACTAATCAACATCATAGAGCAGGGAAAGGCTACAAAGCCGCTAAAAGTCTCAAAACTGGATGAACTCCCAGATTACCCCAGATGATCTAAAAAAATGCAGGGAAAAGACGAGACGCTGACGACAATACTTTTCTGCTGCTAAACAGACTGTCACTGACATACCAACGAACAAACCAACGTACATACTGGACTCTGACATTCTCTACAGGTGGGTACCTGGACAGGACAACAAACAAGTTGTCGTTCCAAAACCACTTAAGAGACAGTACTACACGCGGCTCATGATGCATTGTTCGCTGGTCACTGTGGAATCAAAAGAACATTAAAGAGAGTTCTTGATTCTTTTTATTGGCCAGGTGTCACAAAGGAAGTTACAGAATACTGCCGCTCATGTGACATCTGCCAAAAGACATCTCAGAAAGGTCGCGTCCCATGTGCACCTTTGCACAAAATGCCTCTCATTTCCGTTCCATTTCGGAAGGTGGCTATTGATCTTGTTGGCCTTTACCACTGTCTTCTTCGGATATCGCTAATCTTAACTTTGGTGGATACAGCGACAAGGTATCCAGAAGCGATTCCACTGAAGAAAATTGATACAATGTCTGTTGCTGAAACCTTACTTGCGATTTTTTCCAGAGTGGGTCTTCCAGACGAAATTCTCTCGGATTGTGGAACGCAATTCATTTCCGATCTCATGAAGAAATTTACAGACTGTTGTCAATCTC
>JAFLJL010015805.1:10000-17500 GCA_018398815.1 Conus ventricosus | reverse complement strand
GGAGTAGCATATATGTGTTGCAAACAGAACAAAAAGCATTGCCAATAATAATTCCCAAAACTACGTGTAAATAGATGATACATTATTCAGATACGTTTTGAGTACCGAAAAATACATAATGAAGCAGACACTTATCAAGGACAAATAGGTAGTGGTAAATTGTCCGCAGTAATTTATCAACTAAAGAATAGACTTATCTTCAGTTTATGGCCTGAAAATGTACCTTGATAGTCCTCTGTCAGTGCGAAGCATTGTTTCCTTAAGAAGCAACGAAGGGACAACTGGCGAATTCTTTGGAAATGTACTCCTTAGGTCTTGATAGAGGGAGCTGTGAAATAAAAATAAGTGCTTATGCTTACCTGTTCATGGCAAAATGGGCATTGCTTTGTCCTTTTCTCTTATACTTAGCGAGCAAGATTGTTACTTCAGTGGAAGCAAATTAAAACCTGGTTCGTGTAATGGCAATGCGGAAACAGTAAGTATTCGTATCCAAAGATATCTTCTTTTCAAATAACAGACTTAAATTATATCAAATTCGTAACTTTTACGGTCTCGCCTGGTGCCAGTCATTCTTGAATGACATATCCACCGTCTTTGTTTAAACACATTTAGGACATGTTTACGTCTCCAACCCTTGTTGTACCACAACAAAATTTACAACCTGTTGAACACAAGATTTCTCTTACCCTTGTGACCAGCACTGTTTCCAGATTGTATAATTCCAACAGCGTCAACTATGCTTTCTGAGGGGTAAACTTTCAGCTTTCATCTGTAAAAAGTTAAACCAGCATCGTAAAACAAAGTGGACCCGTAGGAATTAATTGTATAAAGGATATCGACCCAAATTCGGAAAACCATTTAGTTTGGAGGTGTTTTCCTGGAACACCTGGCGCGCGCGTGTGTGTGGACGGGGGTGGGGGGGGGAAGGGGAAGTATATGTGTGTGCGTGTCGAGAGCAGTGAGAGAGCAGAACGGGCGAGAGAGATGAGGAGAGGATAGAGGAGCGAGAGAGATGCGAGAGCGAGAAGAGAGAGACGAGGAGTGAGAGAGTGAGTGAGGAGGAGAGAGAGAGAGAGAGGAATGCGCTATGCGAAAGGTTTTTCATAAGGCCATGGCCCTTATGAAGGGGGTGAGTACACAGAACAACATCAACAATGAAACTTGTTCATGAAATAGGGTCATTTCGGACATGCACGGATTACCGGAGTTATTTATTCTCTGAACTTATACGCTTTCATCAACGATAAGTGATAAATTCTGAGCATCACTGTGTTTAGATGATGCCCACCAACAAGCAGAATTTAAAGACACAAGGGCATTATAATACTTGCTGGGAATAAAATTATCTCTAATTATACCTTAGAGCTGGGGCAGCAGAAAACAAAATGTAACTCATCTTCCTTCGTAATGTTTGAATAAACATGCGGGAGTTTGTATTATAATCCTGTTGTCTAGTTTACTTTTACCAATGTCAAGCCATAGCATTTCACGGCAGTTAGTCGCTCTGTTTGCGCCTCTCGCACCGGCATGGGTAATGACCGCAGAGGAATAGTCGCCGAGAAAAAGCGATGCTCCAGCCCCGGAATGCGCGTATGGGCCGACTTGAGCGCTGGGGAGAGATTGGGGCCTGTGATCGCAAGGCATCTATCACTGCCAGAGGCAGTTAAAGTGGACTCTGCTGCGCTGTCAGCCGCAGCCCCAAGGTGGTTGCGCTATCTCTTGTTGACAAGAACAACGCATTAAGTGGGGTCATCAAACAGGCTGGGGCCTGCCTTCAGTGCGTCCGGGTTCTGAAGACGCTGAGACATTGCCTCCTCCTATGGCAGAGTTCCTCCGCTCGCTGTAGGAACATGTCAATGGAGGGCCCTGCCCCGCGGTGGTGTGCAACGAATGCCAGCCTGCGCTTCTGTCCCACCTCTATCAGGTTTTGATAGAATAGAAAGAGGGTGGATGTGGGAGGGGCGTGGAGTGAAGCCTGAGGGTACAGCCGGGGAAATGGCAATCTCCCTGGTGGGCGGATTGGAGAAAAAGAGAGGAAAAGACATGAGGGGCTTGTCGCGAGTCTCCTTGAGGAATAATCCTACTGGGGCCGCCGTTGGGGGCTGAATAGAGTCAATCCCGGTGGGGGAGCGGACACCGGCACTGTTGACCCCTGGCGAGAGAGGCAGATCTGGCCAACAAAGGAGGTGATGGTCTGTGGGCGCGGCTTCTTTGGCCGTGATCGCTGGGTAGGGGCGGGTGACCCAGTGAAAGGGAAGGGCGAAGATGTTGTTAGAGGGAGGGATTCCCTACCACAAGATCAGGGCGCCAGCTCCCCAAATGGAAGGTCCCCAGACTGGGGAGGCAAACTCCTCAAACCCCTCTCCCAATTGGGGTCAGTATGTTCGTGATGGGGCAGTTCAGGTCCACTTCGGAAGGCCCAGTCAGGGGTGCGTGGAGTCGTGCACTCGTTGGGACAAGAGGGTGAAAACGGGACGGCGGTCCGGTGGTTTCCGTAATCGGCGTGAAAATTGGGGACTGCGACTAGGACAGCGCCCGAGAGGATGGGGGGCACAGCGTCGATTCAGCTCTGGGAGACGGATGCCACGATGAGACAAAGATGGAGTCAGGGGAAGAGTCAGGCTAAGCACTGATTCCTCTCGGGGGGGATAGAACACTGGTCCGGGGAGAAGAGAAGAAGAAGAGCGGGCTGTGGCGGCCGAGGCAGAGTCTCCTCGGGGGACCCGGGGGTCTCCTTAGCGACCACCCGGAGAGCACTGCCTCCTGCATCTCCCGGGTGGGGTCCGCGCCGGCCCCTGCGTGTCAGAGCGGGGCGGTGAGATGAGTGTTACGATCGCCGCGCCTCCTGGCCATGTGGTAGCGGGGACGGGGATGGTGGAGACGACGCGTAAGACTCATGGGACGAAAGGTTACCCCTGGCCCCGCGGGTCGATCCTCCACCTGAGGAACGGGACGCAGACGTTGCCCCAATGGGGAGCGGAAGTTCAGCCGCGTCACCAACGTCCTGTACCCTAGGGGAGATTGGACGATCGATCCGGGGGTGGGGTGGTTCGCCCGTCGGGGTGAGGGGGCGCAGATCCGAGCTAGTCGATGGCCTGCGTACCTGACCCGGATTGGTGGGTCAGTGGGGGGGTTCCACAAAGCCTGGCCACAGTCCCTCACCGGAGTGTTGATTTGACGCTCCCGTGTCCGGGTCGTGGCTGACCGGACACGGATTGGGGATGAGCGTGGATGGACTGGGTGACCGTTAGTGGGGGAGGTGCTAGCGTCACGAGTCTCAATAGATCGGGAGTGACGTGCGGTGTTCCGTCCGCGAGTCGCCACCGTGCGGTAGGGTTCCGGCAAGGGGTCCCCTGGGGCCGATGATCACGGGGAACGCGGCATGCTAGGATTGGGTTTCCTCCGCGGTCGGAAGTCGAACAGGCGAACCCAGTCGGCGGAAAGGGAGATTTAGAACGGGCCGGTCATTCCAGGGAGCCTTGCCCTTGATTGGTCTTATGGGGGAAAGAAGCAAATGAAAAACAGACGGCCATGACTGCCGCACTCACCCCCACCCCCTCCCCCCCCCAACCCCCACTCCCCCCCCACCCCCCCCCCCCCCCCCCCCCCCCCTCACCCCCCCTCCCCATCCCATCGAGCGGACTGATGTTGGACTTCGATCGCGACGATCGATGTATCCGCGGTCGGGTAGAGCGGGGAATCGGAATGATGCGTCGCGCGTCCCTGCGCGGGAACCCTCCTCTACACCGACGTACGCTCATCGTGTGCGTGCGCGGTTTGTCCGTGGATTCGACACGCGGCCCTCCGGGGGTATGAAAGCGATGCCTGAAGAGTGGAGCGCTCGAGCCGTCAGTGTCCTTCCCCATGTTGGGCCACTGGAGGTGGGAACAAAACAACGGACGCACCGATCGCAAAGGGGAGACCAACGAGGTGGATCGAGGGATATACTGCGCTCAACCCACCTCGGGAGAGAACTGAACTTGTAGTATATGTAACGAGATCTCAGTGTTAGATCGAAGGCAGGTCGAGCGTAAGTGACGCGGATTTTGGCGGTTCGAAAACAATGGCCGAACGACCCGGCGAAGAAATGGACGCGAGTGGACGCGTGCAGTTAAGGGCGAATGGGCGTCCAAGTGGAAGGAGAAGGGGCCTGATATCGTTAACAAGGGGCCGTAAAGCCAAAATGGGGAGGAAAGGTGTTGAAACCGCGATGGAGTTCGACTTTCGAAGATCGAGAAGAGCGGAAGGCCGAAGGTCGCGAGTGCCCGAGGGACAAGGACAAAGGCGAGATGGCGTGTTAAACAATGAAATAAAGCACACCAAACCCAAAAGCCCCACGGTTCACGAATGAAGGGTTGTAAAGCGCGCAAGCCACAACCAAATAAAGCAAAGAAGCAAACACAAGGCTATCTTAACACAACGGCAAGCGAAGGCGAGACAGAGCTCAAGACTATCTCTTGCGGCAGGCCAGAGAAAAAATGAGGTTGGAGACTGACATGCGCTTCTTCGGACGGCGGAAGTGGTTTGGGGCCAGTGGACTGTCTTATCACTGCATTAGCCACACAAAAACTCGGCCTGGCCAGAGCAGGACATACTGCGTGCTGCTATTGTCTGAAAACAGGGTCCAGTATATGACGCCAAAATGCATCTTATGTGGTTGTTCTCGTTCGTCATGTCTTTGATGGAATTCCCCGTCTCTTCGACAAAGGTTGGCACGTACGTCGTAGGTCACCAGTCCTCCGTAGAGCTTCCGGGCACTGGGTATATGGGTCCTGCAAGGTTTTCTTCTCGAAGGCTTGTGGAGCGGGGGACTGCAGCAGATGTTCTGTTGTTGGAGCCTGTTTTCTGCATGGCATGCTCTGTGTTGCGAGCGGAGTTTAAAATAGGTGGTATCAGGGCGGTTGGTTGCTGTCCTGAGCTGCAGATGACTACATGCATCGAGAGTCAGCAGGTCGTACGGGTTATTGCTTGTTGTGGCGTGGATGTGCTGTTCACTGTTCTGCCGCTTGGCCTTGAGGATGGTCCTGGATTCGGTGTAGCTGGTCGTTTCGTCCATCTGCTCCTTTGTAGGTACCTCCTTTGCAAGGAGTCAGCCAGTCTCTTGCCGAGCAATTGCAGTGGGAGGAATCCACTGCAGGGGTGACTGTGTGATTGTGCAGAGGATGGCGAGAGGGAGATGAGGACCAGCTGTTGAGCTCTCGGTGTCTCTATAGGCCTGAAGGGCCTGCAAGTGGACAGGGCACGGTCGGTCAGGAAGACAACATTGTGGCTGGCCGTCGCTAGGGGCTGACCTCGATGGTGGGCTGCTGCTGTTTTTAGGGCTTCTGCTTCAGTCTGAATTGTGGGTACAGGCCGTGTAGCGAGGCAGATTTTTCTTCCTCTGCTCTGGATATTGGACATAGACTCCTGCCACTCCATTCGAATGGCATCTATCTGCCGAGCCGTCGGTGTCGATATGAGTCCGGACTCTTTGGGCGAATGGGTATGGAGTGTTCCATGGGTGAGGGACTTTCTTTTCTGGGCCGTTTGGGAATTTTTGGGCCCTATCAGGGATGCTGCATGGCTGACGGGAGGGATTCCTTCGCTCCAGGGAGGGACGGCAAGACACGGAGTATCACATTGGGGTATGGTCAAGGATATCTTATTGATTGTTGCCGTTCTTAGGATCATGCTCTGGTGTCGAAGCTCCTACTTCAGCCGTCCTTTGTTGGCTGGGACAGTCTGTCTTTCATGGGGTGGCCTTTCGTCTGAACTTGGCAGCCCTGGCTTGGGTTTTGGCGTCTCTGCGGTCTCAAGGGGCTGGAGCTCTGTGATGTGTTACAAAGTTTTGGATTGGTGTATAGCTTCATGGTCATGTGCTGATACGGGAAGCTTGATTCTGAATCTAGAATGATTCCGTTCAAAAATGGATTTGGTGTAGTGCCCCATGCAGTCATGCTACTCAGCATGGCTGATCTACCAGTGTACCCGTTCTGAGGGTTGTGTTGTTGCACCTCTGTTGTCTCAGCTCTTCCTGAGGGCAGGGTTATTTTGCTCTTAATTTTGTTTTCTTCTTGTTCTTCCGTCATGCGTTTGTCAACGGAGCTCTCCAGGTAGGGGGGTTTATTGTCAGCTAAGCAGAGTTAGTCATTGATGATCGTTTTGCCTTTGATTCTTTGGGTGAGAGGCTGGGAAAACAGTTACATTGAGTCTTCTTGGATACTGTTACAGCACTGTTACGTCCAGCTTTCAAGAACATTCAGGCTGCTGTAGACTGTAGTTGCGTTTGTGAGGTGCTCTTCCGAGCACATAGGACAAGATCGTTGCATAGTCTGGGCTCCTTGGACTTTGCGTGGCACATCTCTGCGATGTCGTATGACAAAGACAAGGAATAGGGTGGGTGAGGACACTCCTTGAGGGACTCTTCTCTCAGTGTCTTCTTCCAAGTTATGCTCGTGAACATGGACTTGGGCCATCTATTTATCAGGTACTGCGAGCTCATTGGTACGTACAGCAGTAAACCCATCATCTGGGATTTTCTCCGGCGGCCATCCTTCAGACTTTGTCGTAAAAAAACGCTTGGCCATGTAATCCACACGCCAGAGTATGTGTTTGTCGGGAAGCCATCCTCGATCTTTCTGGGTATTGAAGGTCATTGATCCTCGTGGAAGGATGTTGGCAGTAGCCTGCTTTGGAGTGATGCTGTAGTTCTTGTCAAGTGCCAAACTAGCCGGGACTTGATATTTACGTTCAAGGAGTTGCCCACGCCGTGATGAGGTGCTGGGGCGGTATTAAGTCAGCCCTAACTCTGTCTATGCCTTCTTATGTTGGGCACATATCAGTTCTCGCAGCTTGTGGAACATGCCCGTCTTCCAGTGTTGTTGACTGAGGCAAGGAGTTTGGTCTTGCTTTGGTGCGAGGTGTTTGAGTGGTCTCGTTGGTGACTTTGTCAGACCTGGGGATTTTTTGTCCAGTAAAGATTTTGCGGCTTTTCAAGTTTTTTCAGTTTGAAAGGCTGTCACCATGTAATCAGGTTGGTCTTGGTCATTGATGATTTTTATTTCATATGCAACTTGTTGTTTTCTGTCCTCTGTCACGAGATGTGGCTGGTCTGTCATAGCTGTTTGAATAGCAGTGCGTGCCTCTCTCCTGTCCCAATCTCCTGATCTTTTTGGAGCGTGACAGGCACTGACTTGTCTCTTATTAATCTTGGCTTTGGTTCAGTTTCCAAGTTTGTTGCCATCCTCTGTCAAGGGTTCACTTTCTGTTTTCTCCATCCAGCTTGTTCTTGCGTTGGATGTAGGCCTTCTGTATTTGGCAGAGCAGGTTTAAGAGAGTAGTTGTTTTCTTGTGATGGTTGTTTTTCTCTCCTCTCTAGTCCTTGTCACTCATCTTCAAGCTCCTGGAGTTCTTTGTCCAATATGGCCTGTTAGTTCGTTCGAGCCGCCACGTGGAATTGCCTCTGAGCTGCTTTTCGGAAGGCGTGGTTTGACGTTTTTGGACTCTGTTGATGTTTGTAAT
>JAFLJL010015805.1:0-5000 GCA_018398815.1 Conus ventricosus | reverse complement strand
CTACGGGCCCAATTTCATCTTTTCAGAAGCACGCCCTTCTTAAAAAAAATTGTTCTTTTCTGCCTGCCCAAAAAATTAGGTTTAGGACAGAAACCGTTTTTCCTTAAAAAAATTTTGGTGAAGGTTTTTTCTAGCGCCCTTTCCAGCCGCTTTGAGGAGGGGTGGCAAGGTTTCCACTCCTTAAACTTGAAACACCCCGAAAAACCTCGCGGCACGCTTGTGTGTGGGCCTATGCCCTCTGTGTCCACTCCGCGCACCCCAGCACTTGTTTGCCCGATTTGAGAAAATGTGTTTCTGGAAATAGGACGTGGGGGTCTAGGGGGAGGGCAATACAGATTTTCCCCCCCCCTTTTCTGAGCGCTTCATTTTTTCTTCGATACTTTTTGTAGGGTTTTGTCACAAAAAGAAAAATTTTGGGTTTTTTTTGCGAATGGCAAAATTTTCTGCGGGTTTCTGTGGGGATTTTGGCCATGGCGAAAAGGTGTTTTTTGTGTTTCAAAAAAACTGTAAAATACATTTCCTTTCACTGACAGGCACATCTGTATTTTCCCGTTGAGAACAGAAAGGGCCCCTCTTTGCCCGAAAGAATGTTTTTTGGGATTTAAATTTTTCCCAATGCCCCCAGTTTTTTCAACCCAAAATATTTCCCATCGGGAAAAGTGAGCACATGTAACCCAAAACAGTAGACAACCATCCCAGGTGCGTCTGTACCTTGGCAGTCCCAGGTCTTTCCTCAAAACCCCCCCTTTGACAATCTGCAAATTTCTGGAAATTACCTACGAATAAATTTTCACGGGATGGCAAACAACGATAATGCACTTCGGGCCAAAATTTCCCAGCATTTTAAAAGTTTGGGCCCCCGCTGAAAACGGGAAGAAAAAAAAAAATTGAACCGTGGGGGGTTTGTGGTTGATCCACGGGCCATGCTTTTTTTTGGGACCCCAATATTCTATCCCCCAACAAATTTTAAAAAATTTTGTACAAACTTTTTGGGGGTGGGCCTCCAGGATTTTCATAGAAGATTTTACTGCACCCAGGGGAGAACCCTTTCCGTTAAAACCCTGCTCCTGATACACTGCATGTCAGAAGTTTTAGCTTTGGCAGCGGGCGGTGAGGGCGCCCAGGTGGCTCGGTAGTTGGCAGGGGAGGTGGGGAAAGGGAAGTTGGACTTTTTTCCTGGGCCCAGCTTTTCTGTAAAACGGCCCCACCGACCTGGGGGGGGCTACAAGGGGAAAAATGAGCAGGCCGTCGCTCAAACCCTTTCCCGTATTTCGGGAAAAACACGGGGGCAGCAAAAGGAAAAGCAAAAACCGTTGTATTTTCCCCCAAATTTAAAGGGGAAAAAGAAACCCAACTGCATGTTCCTTTTGGATCCTCTATAGGGACATGACAGGGGAGCAGTTTTTTTAAACCCCTGGAAGCAAACAAATAAATTTTAAAAGGAAATAAAGCAATTTGGGGTTGAGAAACGCAAAAACATGCTGTCCAGTTTCCACTCTCCATCCACATTAATTTTTTTCTTGATTCCCCTTTTATCCCCCCCGCTGTATTTGGGCTTTCCCCGGGATGCGGTTTGCACTCGGCCATACATTTTTGGGCCCCCAAAACCCACTGCCAAAAAAAAATAGTGGCTGTCATCACATTTCAGCTTCAGAGTGGCTTGTGGCCAAAGGGTTTTTAATACAAAGGTACGCTGTGGAAAAAAACAATCAGGGAAAAGGGGAAAAGTTTTTTATCAAGATCGCCTGGGAAACACCCTTTAGTGCGAAATAAGCTTTCCTTAAACAAGGAAATTAATGTGGGGGAAATGATTTCCCAAATGGTAGCCCCCCAATCCCCGAAACTCTGTGTCTTACAGCACATTCCCCCCTCATGTTTTTAATGGATCTGAAAGCCAAAATTTAAAGTCAAAACCTTCAAAGTGTGTGATGTCAAATTTTAAGCAGTTTCTACATTACTTTTTCCATCACTTAAGCCCCTTCTCCGGTTTGTGGGGGGCTTTTTGTAAAACCCCTCAAAAATTTTTTTTTGTTTTTCCCCAGTGCAAACTTTTTGTTGGCCCTTTTAAGTGACGAAAATGTAGGGGCCCAAAATTTTAAATGCTGGAAAACTTTCCTCCATTTCACCAACAACCTTTTGCTAGTTCTCGAATTTAAATTTGGGTTTTTTTGGCTTTCAGTAGTGGACACAGCGTGTTTCAGATTGTCTTTCCTTTCAGGAGGGGCAAGGTTTTCGAATCAAAAAAATCACAATAGATATGAAAAACCTGAATTGGTTTAAAAGCTGATTTCTCTTGGGTACAAAAGAACCGGGGTGAACAAAAAAGGGTGCCCCTGTGGCTTTTGGGTATTCTTTTTATGCTTTTTAAATTCTGATTTGCGGGGGAAAGGGGGGAAAACATCCAAAAAGTTGTGGGGGGCATGATTTTCATGTCTCCGTTTGGCAAAAACAGGTTTCAAAAATTTTGGTTTTTAAAATTTTTTTAGGGGCCCAAAAGCCAGACCATTTGGCTTAAAAGTTAAATTCCCAGGTCGGTTTCCCCTAGAACTGAAGATACTTCCTAAGTGCTTGTGCCAAAGGCGATGGAGTTAAAAAGCATCCCCTTTTGGTTCTAAAAACCCAAAGAAACCCAAAAAAGGGGTTTAGGCTTCAGTGCAACATGAAAAATATCTTTTTTTTGAAATTTGGGGATAAGTAAAAAATCTGATTTTTTTTTTCCAACTTAAAATCATGCGATTTGACCCATCCTTTTTTGGCCTTTTTTAAATGTAAACCCGGGACACAAATTTATCGTGTACAGATTAACAAAAGGGGGTTTTAACCCCCTTTTGATTTGATTTTTTTTTCACCTCACTGTCTATGGTTATTTTTCCTGGTTTTAAGCCAAAGGTTTTGTACTACCCACAACAAGGTGAGGGGGAAAAAAGAGTTTTCCCCTTCAAATTCCAGGTGGTCCTCTTAGCGTGAAAGGGTTTCTTGGTCTGTTGTAAGCGTTTCCCCTAAAGGGGAGAATATATTGAAGCCTTCCACCCTTTAAAAGTAGCCCTCCCCTTTGCCTCAATTTTTGCCCAAAACTGTGCGAGACCGTGAAGTAAGCAAAATTTCCACTTTGCTGGCTGGTGAGTGGGGGGGGGCTAAACTTGCCCGTTCCTTTGTTGGCCGTGTTGTGCGCGCGAGCTCGCATTGGGACCCCTTTTTGTCCCGTTAAATTGCAAAGGCGCCCGTAAACCCAAGCCAATTTCCCCGTTTTCTCTGTCCTAAAAAAGGGTTGCCGCCCCTGTTTGCTGATTTGTAGAAGTTCATATTTTGTTTTTTCCCCCCGCAGCAAGAGTATTGGCCCCAACCTGTCCATTTCTTTAATTTCTTTGCCAAAGCAGCCAAGTTGTCCCCAAAAACCCATTTTTGATGGAAAAGAATTTGCAAAGCCAGGATATGGGGGGAAAAAAATTGAGCAAATGGAGTGTCTGGTTGAGTGATAGTAAAGTGTGCGCCCCAAGAGAGCAAGATGTCTGTGTTTTTTTTAAAGGCTGTTTTTCATTTTCTTGGATGTCTTGGTCAGTTTTGGTTTAAAACCCGCATATTGTTTGTGTGCTTCTGTCAAGGCTATTGCTGCTTTTTCACCTTTTTTTTCCAACGAGTTTTGATGTCAGTCTTTGGCCTTGGGAAGTTTTTTCCCAAAATTTGCAGGTTGACTCGTGGCACTATCAGCGGTCACATTTTCGGGCTTTTCATACTTCCCAAGCCTGTCTTTCAGTTTGTCCCTGACAGCCCCAGCGGGAAAGGGTTTTTTTATGATATGTTTAGGGAGGAGGGACTGGTGGTGCTGTCCCCACCATCATCAAGTCTTTTTTAACCCCCTAGAAAACTTCATCAAGCGGCGCTGAGAGCAGTCATCTACTTTCCCTCCCTTCAGTTTCCCGACTCTACAATCCCTTTGTGTTTTTTTTTGCGTGCAACTTCTTCCAAGTGCCTTTTTTCAGATCACATTTGTCTACGAGGAACGGGAAAAAGGGCCACTCTAAGCCATTTCACCCTCCACCGGTTTTTGGGGCAAAGGGCCAAAAAGCAGCCCTTTTCTGTGGCGGGGGGAGAGAGAGAAGAATCACCCGGGAGCCCGACAGAGGGGAGAGAGACAGGGAAAAGGGCGACAGACAGACAGAGAGGGGGCAACGAAGACACCCACACATCTTTCCCTTTTCCCAAATTAAATGGCATAAATCCGCACACTTTTTTCTGACTAATTTCCACCCACAAAAATTTGTACACGGGGCTGAAATCTGATCACTTAATTTTTCGGTCGCGGCAGTTTTTTGCACCTGCGTCCCGTGTAAAAAAAAAACACACTCAGTTGGGTTGCAATGGGTTCATCAGAAAACGAGTTTTTCCACGCGACAAACCCGATCGAGGGTGCACGCGCAAAACGGGGCCGCATTGTTGTTTTGGGCCAAAAATACCAGAAGGCTGTGTGTTTCGTTTGGCGCCTTTTGGACCACTGGTTTTAAATTTTGTTATTTAAAATGGCACAAAAAAAGTTATGAAGAACGGTTTGTTTTCGAGGCCATAAGTTTTTTTTTAACTGCATGTTGGAAACGGAGAGATTGTTTTTTTAAAAAAAACAAAAGTGAATAATGCTTTTTAAATGAACGGCATTTAAAGGGTTTTTTGGGTTTAAGGAAATGAAAAAAGAGTCATTTAATACGGTTTTGACAGATGGGGTAGTTTTTTATTTTTTAAAATAAAAATCCCACACAAATCTGACTAATTTCTAACCACAAAAAAATTTTGTGACACGAGGCCCAAAACCCCGTTAATTACGGAGCGAGACCGAATTCGTTCACACAGACAGGCAAGCGACCAAAAAACAAAAAAAGCGAGAGCTGGGCTTGCCCCGGGAGGGGGGGGGGAGGGGGGGTTTTCATTTCGGGTTGACAGCGGCCGGGGTCGTTAGCGTAGGGTTGTATTGTTCTTTTTTTTATTAGACTTGATTTTGTTAAACTTTT
>JAFLJL010015804.1:32500-37500 GCA_018398815.1 Conus ventricosus | reverse complement strand
ATAACCCCCTGTCCTTTCTAATGGTTCCCGGCCCTTTCTAATGTTCCCCTGTCCTTTCTCATGTTCCCCTGTCCTTTCGGATGTTCCCCTGTCCTTCCTGTTATTCCCTGCCCTTTCTAATGTTCCCCTCTCCTTTCTAATGTTCCCTTTCCTTTCAAGTTAATGTTCCCCTCTCCTTTCAAATGTTCCCTTTCCTTTCAAGTGTTCCTCTGTCTTTTCTAAAGTTCCCCCTCCTTTTTCATTTCCCCTGTCCTTTCAACTTCTGCTGCATTGACCTCTCTTCCGCAAGGCAAAACTCTAAATCCTGAGTAACAGGGGCGCAACCCTGATCCTTCACGTTATCTGCAGAACTGAACTCACAGTAACTGGAGGGTTTTATTGGCTTCAACAAGTCATCGTTATCATTTTCACGCTTTTTCGTCACGTAGACAGCTGTGATGCTAAGAAAAAAACCAAACCTGTACGTGGGGAAAGGTAATCATGACTTGAAAACAATTATCTACTCATTAAAAAAAATCACTGTCATTGTTTTGGACGCTACTTTGATAACAGAAAGAAGTTCATAACACCGTGAATGATATCAGTGTTTACAATCAACAGAAAGAAGTTCGTAACACTATGAATGATATCAGTGTTTACAATCAATGGAAAGAAGTTCGTGACACTATGAATGATATCAGTGTTTACAATCAATGGAAAGAAGTTCGTTACACTATGAATGATATCAGTGTTTACAATCAATGGAAAGAAGTTCGTAACACTATGAATGATATCAGTGATTACAATCAATGGAAAGAAGTTCGTTACACTATGAATGATATCAGTGTTTACAATCAATGGAAAGAAGTTCGTAACACTATGAATGATATCGGTGATTACAATCAATGGAAAGAAGTTCGTAACACTATGAATGATATCAGTGTTTACAATCAATGGAAAGAAGTTCGTAACGCTATGAATGATATCAGTGTTTACAATCAATTACGGCAGTCACGTCAGTAGTCAGTTATGGCAGTTATGATAGCAGTCAATCAATGCAGTCATGTCAGCAGTCAATCATTGCAGTCATGTCAGCAGTCACTTGTGGCAGTCATGTGAGCAGTCAATCAATGCAGTCATGTCAGCAGTCACTTGTGGCAGTCATGTGAGCAGTCAATCAATGCAGTCATGTCAGCAGTCAATCAATCAATGCAGTCATGTCAGCAATCAATCAAATGCGGTCATGTCAGCAGTCAATCAAATGCGGTCATATAAGCAGTCAACCATTGCAGTCATGTCAGTAGTCAGTCAATGCAGTCATGCCAGCAGTCAATCAATGCAGTCATGTCAGCAGTCAATCATTGCAGTCATGTCAGCAGTCAGTCAATGCAGTCATGTCAGCAGTCAGTCAATGCAGTCATGTCAGCAGTCAGTCAATCAATGCAGTCATGTCAGCAGTCATGTCAGCAGTCAGTCAATGCAGTCATGTCAGCAGTCAGTCAATGCAGTCATGTCAGCAGTCAATCATTGCAGTCATGTCAGCAGTCAATCAAATGCGGTCATGTCAGCAGTCAACCATTGCAGTCATGTCAGCAGTCAATCAAAGCAGTCATGTCAGCAGTCATTCAAAGCAATCACATCAGCAGTCAACCAATGCAGTCACGTCAGCAGTCAATCAGTGCAGTCATATGTTAGCAGTCATTTATGGCAGTCGGGACAGGCTTCTGGCAATCTGTGCTTTTCTTTTGTGACTGGTACTGTCGTAAGTTGATCATGTGACCATTATATGATGTCAAGCAATGTTAATCATAGGATGCGTAGTTAGCAGTAATGACAAACGTACGGACTGGTTGTCGGGTAATGACAATGATAGGAATGGGTGATGACATAATGACAATGGTAGAAATGAGTGATGGACAATGACAAACGTAAGGACTGGTTGTCGGGTAATGACAATGATAGGAATGGGTGATGGACAATGATAAACGTAAGGAATGGTTGTCGGTTAATGACAATGATAGGAATGGGTGATAGACAATGACAAACGTAAGGACTGGTTGTCGGATAATGACTTTGATAGGAATGGGTGATGGACAATGATAAACGTAAGGACTGGTTGTCGGATAATGACTTTGATAGGAATGGGTGATGGACAACGATAAACGTAAGGACTGGTTGTCGGATAATGACTATAATAGGAATGGGTGATGGACAAGGACAAACGCAAGGAATGGTTGTCGGATAATGACAATGGTAGAAATCAGTGATGGACAATGACAAACGTAAGGAATGGATGTTGGATAATGACCATTACAGGGATGGGTCATAGATGATAGGAAACGTAGGGGAGCAGTTGTTGAATGGTGGGAAAAGTAGGAAATGGTCGGTGACTGATGACAAACATTGGGGTGTATTGAACGATGATAAATAAAGGGAACGCTTGTTGACTAGTGACAAACATAGGGCTAATTTGAATAATGAGTAAACAAAGAACATAGATATTGACTACAAAAAAAACCAAACACGTAAAAGTGTTGAAATATGACAAATAAATAAGGAAATGGTTGTTGGCTTTTGACAAATGCAGGAGTGATAGATAATGAATGATAAGTGACGCGAGTGATTTTTGACTAATGACAAACGTAGGGAGTGTTAAAAGTGTTGAATAATTAAAGAACCAAGGGTAACAAACATAGCGAGTGTTGAATGATGATAAAGGCAGGAAAAGGTTTTTGATCGGTGCAAACGTATGGAGTGGTGTGTGTGTGTGTGTGTGTGTGTGTGTGTGTGTGTGCGTGCGTGCGTGCGTGCGTGTGTGTGTGTGTGTGTGTGTGTGTGTGTGTGTGTGTGTGTGTGTGTGTGTGTGTGTGTGTGTGTGTGTGTTTAGATGTTCTAATCATAAACTACCAGTCGATTTGCTATTCCTAAAGAATAAAGGTTATGTAATAAATGTGACATGTCTGCAATACGTAATGAATTTCATTTTGTCATGGAATGCTCAACATACGTTAATTTGCGCAACACGTATTTGGCAAAATAATTTCTCTCCCCAAAATCTGTCTATATTTTCTTTCTTCTTTTTTTTTCTTTAAAAAAAAACAAAAAAACTAATGATCTCTTCTCCTAATCGAAAACAAATGCTTCTCTTGTCAAAGTATATAAGGTTGTCTCAAGTCTTGTGAATTGTTGATCTGTGTCAGCATTGACTAGCAATTTATGTTTTATTTTGGTTTGTCTGTTTTCATTTTCCTGTTATTGCTTTAAATTCACCCATCCTCCATACCCCAAAAGGAGCGAAAGGAATAGCTATTGTTCTATTGTTCGTGTCTGTGTGTGTGTGTGTGTGTGTGTGTGTGTGTGTGTGTGTGTGTGTGTGTGTGTGTGTGTGTGTGTGTGTGTGTGTGTGTGTGTGTGCGCGCGCGCGCGCGCACTTGCTTACTAGAGCGAAAGGAATAGCTATTGTTCTATTGTTCGTGTGTGTGTGTGTGTGTGTGTGTGTGTGTGTGTGTGTGTGTGTGTGTGTGTGTGTGTGTGTGTGTGTGTGTGTTTGTGTGTGTGTGTTTGTGCGTGCGTGCGTGCGTGCGTGCGTGCGTGCGTGCGTGCGTGTGTGCGTGCGTGTGTGTGTGTGTGTGTGTGTGTGTGTGTGTGTGTGTGTGTGTGTGTGTGTGTGTGTGTGTGTGTGTGTGTGTGTGTGTGCGTGCGCGCGCGCGCACTTGCTTACGTGATTGCGTGCGTGCGTGCGTGCGTGTGGGTGTGTGATGGGGAAGGGAGGGAGGGGGGAGGGGAGGGGGAGACAGCAGAATTGTTTACTCCTTTCTCCATCCACGGCAGAAAGAACGACCACCGACGGACAAGAAAAGGGAAAAATGGCTTGTCAGCAGTCTCGGTAAGACAAGGAGGGCCATACGACCCTCACGCCCACAGGGCAGGCAGGCAGGCAGGCAGGCTGAGCCATCCTGCATGGTATTGATCCCTGCCTCCACGACTTGCCCTAGACCGCTGGATCCGCTCCCTGCTAGCTGCCCCACGACCTGCCGCTGGCACTGACACCGTGGATCGCTGCCAGTGACACACTGACAATGACATGGCATCTGACACGGTCATCCGTGCTCTGCCTTGGTGACACTGACTGATAAATGCGTCCGACAATTTCAGCTGTACTGAGTCACTGTCTGACAACCTAGACAGAACTGTCGGTGACACTGCGACACTGACAACAGTAAGACAACTGTCGGTGACACTAGACAACTGTCAGTGACACTGCGACACTGACAACAGTAAGACAACTGTCGGTAACACTGCGACACTGACAACAGTAAGACAACTGTCGGTGACACTGCGACACTGACAACAGTAAGACAACTGTCGGTGACACTGCGACACTGACAACAGTAAGACAACTGTCGGTGACACTGCGACACTCACAACAGTAAGACAACTGTCGGTGACACTGCAACACTCACAACAGTAAGACAACTGTCGGTGACACTGCGACACTGACAACAGTAAGACAACTGTCGGTGACACTGCGACACTGACAACAGCAAGACAACTGTCAGTGACACTGCGACACTGCCAACAGTAAGACAATAGCAAGACAACTGTCGGTGACACTGCGACACTGCCAACAGTAAGACAATAGTAAGACAACTGTCGGTGACACTGCGACACTGACAACAGTAAGACAACTGTCGGTGACACTGCGACACTGACAACAGTAAGACAACAGTAAGACAACTGTCGGTGACACTGCGACACTGACAACAGTAAGACAACTGTCGGTGACACTGCGACACTGACAACAGTAAGACAACTGTCGGTGACACTGCGACACTGACAACAGTAAGACAACACTAAGACAACTGTCGGTGACACTGCGACACTGACAACAGTAAGACAACATTAAGACAACTGTCGGTGACACTGCGACACTGACAACAGTAAGACAACTGTCGGTGACACTGCGACACTGACAACAGTAAGACAACTGTCGGTGACACTGCGACACTGACAACAGTAAG
>JAFLJL010015804.1:22500-30000 GCA_018398815.1 Conus ventricosus | reverse complement strand
CCATCGCTTCCGCTGGAGCCGTGAGTTTGCACCAGGTGATTGTGAAGCATCATCACTGTCCACTGCAGCGGGGAAAAAGTGGCGAGGCCGTCGCTTTGTGTCCGAACTATCGCTCGACACCGGTTGTCTGAAACGACCTTGAGTCAATGACGGTGAGAGCAAGGTCGGGGTCGTTCATGGTGGTTCAGTGTCGCTTGTTGGTCGGCGTCTGTGTGGTGGTGCGCGCCGTGGCTGGCGGCGTGAAGAAGACCGACCTCCGCGCTCTAACAAGGCCCACAGTTAGCGCGGACTAGGCAAGAGAGAGGAGCAGCCTTGCGCTTTACTTCGTGTGCGCTGGGGAAGGAGGCAGCACGGTTCTATAAATAAACCTCTACCGCCGAACGAACTAGAATAAAACCGTGGCTCAAAGCGGCGAATGTGCTCGAAGTGGAATCCTTCCAACGTGCGAGTGGAGAGTGTGTAAACAACGTGTTTGGGGCGCTCCCCCATCCACCAGCAGCGGGACTCTCCCCCACCCCTACCAACCTCTCCACCCTCCGCGTTCACTATGTTGTGCGCTTATAACAAAACCGCGCTGTGCCCCACCGTTTCGCCACTTCGTCATCAACCACCCACAACCTGTCGGCTATGGCGTCTGGTCTTCAGCGGTTGTCGTCGTCGTCGTGGTTGTTGTTGTTTCTCTTCCTCGTCTCTGCGGTTGTCTTGAGCTGTTCCAGCGTGCGTGAGGAGGAGGGTAGACTAGCAGGTAAGCATGTACTTCTGCCCGTGCTCCTGTTCCAAGGCAGACTGTGAGAACGAAGAGGATGTGCTGATCTGCCTGCCCCGAAATCTGTCCTATGCCGGCGAGAGCTACTTGGATCGCTTCAGCGTCAGCTCGGCCTTCGTGCACAACGCCAAGTTGGAGAAGCAGCTGCTGCAAGCGGATGTGGAGGAGCAGTACCGGAAGGCCGGCGCCGCCGCTTGTGCGGAACTGAAGGAGCTGGGACTAGGAGAGGAAGGAGGAGGAGGAGGAGGACGGAGAGACTCGGAGGAGAGCCGGGAGCCGTTACTGGGGGCACGTGCCATGGCCCACTACCCCCTGACCTGCGCTGAGGACGCTGTGTTCCGAGGAGGACCCGATCACTGTGACTTAAGTGGAGGAGGGGACGCCACCGCCACCATGGCCCTCCCCTCCCCCACCTCAGACCTGGCCGTGTCCACCCCCGTCCTTCCCCAGTTGACAGTGACCATTGAACATGACAAGAGCTCATCGGGCGGGCAGTCACCGTTGGAGGGCTATGTGGTCAACGCCGTGACGGAGTCTCCGGACTCGGACCTGGTGAGTGAGGAAGGGATTTTCGTGAACATGATGGACGACCTGGAGGGGCTGGGAGGCGGTCCGGGAGGCAAGTCCACGCTGAGTGAGGCCAGCGACGACACGTACGTGTCCGGAGACTCTATGTACTACAGCCCGGTGGAAGTGGAGGAGATGGAGGACGATCACCAGATGGTGAGAGGCGACGACCTGCGGGTGTCGCTGGAGGAGGCCGTGCAACAAGCCGCCTTCACCTTCCAGGCCCCCACCTCCCCACCGCTGCCTCCATCCCTGGCCAGCGATACGGCCTCTGCGGACGGTAGCCTGGTTCTGTCCCTCCCCCTCCCCCACGCCAACGACGGTGAAAGCGAGACGGACGGTGACGGGTCTACGGCTCACAGCACGGCCCGTGAGGACAGTGACGTCAAGGTTCCTGACGTCCAAACTGACGACACGGCTAGGCCTGCTTTGGAAGATTCAAAAGACAACGACTCCAGCAGTCAAGCCCCATCCGGCAAACCGAAACCGGCCAATAGTTTGGGAATCTGTTTGCCGGACAGAACAGCGGCGTCGGGGAAGGAGGCGGAGGAGAAGAAGCCCCTCAGCTCCTCTTACCACGACCTCCTGTCCCCCAACAGCCCTCTGTACGAGGACCGCGAGTTCAACTTCGCCCGAACCGAGCTCCGGAAATCCACATCGCTCAAGTCCACAAAGACCCCGCCGGGCACCCGCGCCGGAAGAAGGTAGTGCGTTTTGCCGACGCCATGGGCCTGGACCTGGAGTCGGTGCGGCACGTGCTTAACCTGGAGTCGCCGCCCAAGATCCCACCCTCTGCCATGAAAGATCTGCAGCCGGGCCTGAGCGAGGACCGCAAGGCCATGGGCAGCAAGTTCATCACCGAGACCTTCTCGCAGCCCGGGGCGGACCCATACTTCAGGGAGCGCGTGATGGCGGACAAAGTGGTGCTGGAGAACGCTCTGGTGGTGTCCGGGGCCATCACGGGGGTGGTGCGCGTGGCCAACCTGGCCTTCCACAAGGCCGTGCGCGTGCGCTTCACCACCAACGGCTGGGCGTCCTTCCACGACATCGCCGCCTCCTACATGGTCAACTCCAACGACGGCCCCACCGACCGCTTCGCCTTCACCCTCGTCCCTCCCCTGACTTCTGTCCTGGGGCCCGCCTGGAGTGCGCCATCTCGTACTCCACCAACGGGACCGACTACTGGGACAACAACTACGGCAACAACTACGTCTTCGAGTGCTATGCCAAGACGGTGCCCACGGAAGCGGAGAACGCGTGGATGCATTTTCTGTGATGAAGAAGAAGAGAAGGAGGAGGAGGAGGGGGTGGATGCCGTGTATGTCTTCTAGAGAGGATTTACAGCGAAGAACAGTTGGATGAACCGACGTGTTGTGTGTGTGTGTGTGTGTGTACAGGCGACGGCCCAGAACACGGTTTATCGTGGATCGTTCGTGTTGCAAAATATCTGCATTGCAATGTATCGGAGCTACACAGTGTTTCCAGAATAAAGAGGAGGGGACAAACACGAACAGAGGTGTGTATGGAAAAAAAAATCATTTTGATGTAAAAAATTAAAAGCTTTCACGTAATCATCAATGTTTTAGGTGTGTGTTTACTAGCTGATGTTCACACCGATTTCGTCTTTCGGGTTGTCGAGAAACGCCAACAATGACTGTGTGCGGAGCTGAGTGGTAGCTGAACAGTGATCTTCGTTGTCTCCGTCTCTTCTTCGGTGTGGAGAAGGGACAAAGTGTGTCTGTCGGTGAACTGCCTGGATTTCGTGTGGCACAGTGTGTGTGGTACGTTCGTCACGATCGCCTAGGGGACGCCCCTTCACGCCCCAGGGCTGGATGGGGGGAGCTTCGTTGGGTCTGCTGGGATGGGTCCGTGGTCAGGCCGCTTCTTCCTTGGCTTCACGGGGATCTGCCTCGTCACCACCAATGTGAATAGTACGTGGTTCAAACCTATGTGTGTGTGTGTTTTGTGTGTTGTGGTGTGTGGTGTGGTGTGGTGTGTGTGTGTGTGTGTGTGTGTGTGTGTTGTGTGTGTGTGTGTGTGTGAGAGAGAGAGAATGTGGTTCAAACGTGTTGTGTTAGGGAGGGAGGGGAGAGAGAGAGAGAGAGAGAGAGAGAGAGAGAGAGAATGTGGTTCAAACGTGTGTGTGTGTGTGTTAGGGAGGGAGGGAGAGAGAGAGAGAGAGAGAGAGAATGTGGTTCAAACCTATGTGTGTGTGTGAGAGAGAGGGAGAAAGAGAGAGAAACAGAGAGGGAGAGACAGACAGGGAGAGAGACAGAGTCAGAGAGAGAGAGACAGAGAGAGAGAGAGAACGGAGAGAGACAGACAGACAAAAGAGAGACAGAGAGAGAGAGAGACAGAGAGCTCAAGGTTTGATGGCAGTGTGTCAACTCCTAACAGAGAGGGAGAGACAGACAGGGAGAGAGACAGAGTCAGAGAGAGAGACAGAGACAGAGAGAGAGACAGACGGAGAGAGACAGACAGACAGACAAAAGAGAGACAGAGAGAGAGAGAGAGAGAGAGAGAGACAGAGAGCTCAAGGTTTGATGGCAGTGTGTCAACTCCTAAATTTGTGCACCCTGTGAAAAAAGGGGGGGAAAAGAGAAAGAAAACAGTTAAACTTCAGTTTTGTACGTAGGCCTAATGATTTTCCTCGCTGTTATTGTAGTAAACAGCTTTGCAAGACTTGCTGTCGAAGGTTATTTTTCATGTTTTTTCATGTTGTATACAAATCCGGGAAGACTGTAGTTATTGTTGTTTTCGGCTGTTCTTATACACAAACGGGCAAGACTTTCTTTCCAGTTGTTATTGTATGATTATACATGTATACAGCAAAACCCTGCAAGACTGTTGTTGTTTGTTTACAGCATTTGGTGGATTGAAAGATGTGCCAGTGTAGGAGGGAAAAGGGGTGGGCGGGGGGGGGGGGGGGGGGAGTGCTGTAGAGCAAGGTGAGGAAACTGGGGAGGGGGGAAGGAGGTGGGGGGGGGGGAGCATGTGGAACTCTTTCTCACCAGTACAAGTCCGATCCGTTTTGAACCCTTATTAGACGGTTTCTAGGCTTACCGTTTCTATTGCTGCTGCTTCTTCTTCTTCTGCCTATAATTACTGTCTGTCTGTCTGTCTGTCTGTCTGTCTCTCTCTCTCTCTCTCTCTCTCTCTCTCTCGGGGGTGTGAACTGCGGCTAACTGCGAGTAAGACGCGCTTCAAATCGTCTGCCATTTAGACCCCCCGGTGGAGAATATAGCAAGTGTCAAGTCACAATTCTTTGCCAGATTACGCAGGAAGAGCTATGCCATCGACACCGACTCTTTTCAGAGCGACATGTGGCGCATTCCACCCAGTCTACATGTCTTTCATGTCACGTAGAGCAAGGGAGAAATCGGCAAGCCGAGTCGCCATGCTTACGCTGCGCAGCCGAGCTGCCGGTGTTACCGTTGGACTGCTCCTCACCCTGTTGTTTTGGGGAGGTTTGCTGTTACGCTGCGGCGATGTTGAGCAGAACCCTGGACCCAAGACGCAGAACCCTGGACCCAAGACGCAGAACCCTGGACCTAAGACGGACGCACTCAGGCAGAGCAGGCTCAGCAGCACGGGCACTCGGACGACCAGCATGGACAGGACACCCCTCAACGGCAGCCAGGCCACTCCTCCACGTCAGCCGACACTGGACGCGAAGATGGACAGCATGACGGAGATGTTACAGTCCATGCACGCTACCATGACCAGTAAGTTCGGGGATGTGGAGCAGAGTGTGCAGAGACTTAGTGAACAGTACGCTGCCCTTCAACAGAGTGTAATGGACTTGCGGGAAGAGGTGGTGGCTTTGAAAAATGAAAACGAAGATCTTATCAAAAGCAATTCAGAGCTAACGGCTAAAGTACAGCAATTAGAAAAGAAAACTGATGACCTAGAAGGTAGGTCCAAAAGAAATAATTTGATTTTCTATGGACTTCCAAGAAATGGGGATGAAACCAATGAACAGTGCGAAGGAAGGGTCAAAGATCTGATCACTGATAAACTGGACATTGCTGGTGATATTGAATTTGACAGAGTACACAGGTTAAACGGAAAGCAAGATTCTCCTATCATTGCAAGATGCTGTTTCTATAAGGACAAGATACAAATTCTGAAAGCAAAACGAAAACTGCAGGGATCGACTATTTTTGTTGGGGAGGATTTTTCGTTCCGGGTGAGGGAAGTGAGAAGAAAACTTTCAGCCCATTTAAAAGACGCTAGGAACAGCGGAAGAGAGCTAGGATGGTCTTTGACCACCTTGTCATCGAGAACAAAAAGTACTTCCTTGATGACAATGATCAGCTGAAGGAGAGCAGATAGGGGGAGGCCGGCCAGGTGGTAAGTTTGATTTGTCTTACAGTGTGAACAGTCATGGGAACAAAGTTGACCCTACACCGGCAATCCCCGCGCCTCGCACTGCTGACAGTGTCACTAGTGAGCTGTTTTTCGCTGACAGTGACAGTGTGTCGGAGCAAGCAACAGACAGCACGTGCGAGAACGTGCAAAACGAGTCGTTTGTAAATGTGAATGAACCCTTTTCTTTTCTTTCGTACAATGTGAATGGATTGTTTTCAAAACTGCTTGATCCTGATTTCATTTCTTTCTTATGTGAATTTGATTTTGTTTGTTTATCTGAAACTTTCATGGAGGAATGTAAACCAGATTTTTTTCCAGGTTTTAAACTTTTTCTCAAGCCAGCGGTGAAGCTCACCAAACAAGGGAGACGATCCGGCGGAATAATCTGTCTTATAAAAACTGAGTTGACTGCCTTTGTGACAGTATTAAATGTTGATTATGTCAATATTTTTGTGTTTCTGATTGACAAACAATTGTTTCGGAATTGATAAAGATGTCGTTTATATATGTTCGTATGTTCCACCAGAAACATCACCGTTTTATGCCCATTTTAACATCGATAATGGGATAAGTGTAATTGAAGACTGCTTAGTTGATTGCTTATTAAGTAGAGATGTTTATATTGTTCTGAATGGTGATTTGAATAGCAGAACATCAAATATTTCTCAAGATTTCCGTGGGGTTATCAACCATGATATACAATACAAAAGCCAGCCTGTTAGTGTGAATCGACGTTCTGAAGACTGTCATTTGAATAGTTTTGGTAAGTTGCTTTTAAATATGTGCACTGCTATGGGATTGTGCATACTGAATGGTGTATGTAAGGGCGACCTAAATGGTTGCTATACATACCTATCTGAAACTGGAAACAGTGTAAACGATTATTTCATATTTTCAAATGACCTTCTTGCCCTTGTTTACGACATGTGTGAATTTTCTGTTCTGGAACGTATAGACTCTGACCACTTACCTATTTGTGTTCGCATTTCCTTTCCATGTCAAAATAGAATTAATATTGATAAAAATAATGATGACTTCGTAATAGAAAAATATGTCTGGAAGCAAGAATATGTACATTTATATAGAGACACTCTTAGTAGTGGTGAAATGCGCGCAAAAATAAGTATCGCAATGGATTTAATTAACACAGATGTTGATGAAGCGTTAGATGTGTTTTAACGATTGTATTAAGACAAGTGCCGATTGTATGAAAATGCAAATATTCCCCAACCGAACAAAAGCACATGATGATTGGTTCGATTTTGAATGTACGGTGAGTAAGAAAAACGTTAGACGTTTACTGAGAACTAGCCGACGCTCAAAAGATCCTGAAGATACTAAAGAATATGTAATTGCAAGACGGGAGTACAAAAATTTACTGAAGAAGAAGCAGAAGGAGTTTAATAAACTGTTAATAGATAAACTAGTAATGTCAATAAAAAGTCAAAAGGATTTTTGGGATAAGTCCGTAAAACTAATTTTAAAAGTAAGCAGGTAAGAAACACTATATGTGCTGACACATGGTTCCAACATTTTCAGTGTTTGCTACAAACGGATACAAATGAAGTTCCATATGATGTTTCTGAGGAAGAGGTAGATAATTGTATGAACCGCCCAATTTCTAAAGAGGAAGTGTTGCTAGCTATAAGAAAACTTAAGAACCGAAAAGCAGCTGGGCCTGATGGTATCATAGGCGAATTGTTTAAGTACTCATGTGAAGAAGTAGTCCCGTTTTTTCTTAAATATTTCAACAAGTTATTTGATAGTGGCACATTTCCTCGACGTTGGACAGAGTC
>JAFLJL010015804.1:0-12500 GCA_018398815.1 Conus ventricosus | reverse complement strand
GTCTGTCTCTCTGCCTGTGTGTTAGTGACTGACTGTCTGCCTGTCTGTCTGTCTTTCTCACTTTGTAACTCTCTCTTCTCTCTCTCTCTCTCTCTCATCTCCCCTTTTCCTCTCCTCTCTCTCTCTCTCTCTCTCTCTCTCCCAACAGATGAGAATATTGTTAAGTAGCTTGTGTCATATTTGAACATGGTATTTAAGAGAAGTCTGTTTTTTAACATAGTGATTTTAAAATTTTTGGGAACTTTATATCTTTTATTTTTTTTTTCTGAAACACCTCCAGTCTTTGGGCAAGCCGTAATAATAAAAAAACTATAGATGCCTCAGTCCCTCTCCCTCTCTGTCTTGTCTATCTGTTTTCCCCCCTTTCCCTTTGTGTGTGTGGGTTGGGGTTTGTTGGTGTTGTGTGTGTGTGTGTGTGTGGTGGCGCCCAAAGCCCACGCGGGGCAGAACTTTTTTCTGGGGCGGCTGTCTGTCTGTATCATCTCCCTCTCTCTCTCTCTCATCCTCTCTCTCTCCCCACTCTCACTCCTCTCTCTCTCTTTCTCCTCTCCCTCTCTTTCGACGGTTGGCCCAGTGTAGTCACAAAAAGGGGGACACTCAGACATCAAGGTGACTTAAATTTTGATAGATATATTGTTCAAAAACTAAATACTTGTGCCCCCCCCCCCCCACCCCCCCCCCCCCCCCTTTTCCCCAGTGATTTCTCATCGGGGGGTTCAGGGGGGGATAGAGGGGCGGAGGGGGGGCTTTTTTTCCAAATTTTGGGTTGATTAGGAAAAAACGGGTCATCAAAAAGGACATTTGAAAAATCTAAAATCGAAAACCTTTTTTCTCTCTCTCTCCTTTTCTCTCCCCTTTTCTCCTCTCTCCCCTTCTCCCCTCCCCCCTTCCCCCTCCCCTTTTCTCTCTCTCTCTCCTCTCCCCCGTAACTTGGGCCCTAAAGAACCACCAAAAACCAATTTTTGGAAAATTTAACCCGACTTTAAAACCGTCTACTATTTCTTCCCCGGGAAAAACATAAAAAGAAGTGCCCAAAATCAAACTATGGGATAAAACCCCGGGAGAAACAAAATTTTGCGGAAAAAAACTTGATGGGTTTCATTTAAACAGGCGGGATTTCTGCTGCGGGCAGCGCTGTTTTTTTGCGGGTTTGTTTGTGGCCATTTAAACGAACGAACCCTAACCCTTCAGTGGGTTGCGGGTCTCTGCCCTGCCCGCGCCGGGGCGCGGGGGCGCGTGTTTGTTGGTTTTGTGTGTGTTTTGGCGCGCGAGCTACTTTGGGGAAAGTTTTAAACTGGTGGCCCGGGGTGTAACTTCGTATTTTTAAAAAAGGTCCGCCCATTGTCCGGAGAGTACATTTTTTTTAGGGGCTTTGTCGGGTTCAATCCTCGGTGCAGTTTGGGGGAAGGGTTCTTTTTGAGACTTGGAAATGATCAAAAAGCGGATTTTTATATCTCATTTCTTCCCAACGCCTTCTTTTTTTGTTCATCTTTTTCCGTTTCTCCCTTTTGCCTTTTTTTTTCGTAGGAAAAATTTTTACCGATCGTCTTAAATATCCATCATAACACATCATAAATAAACATCACATCAAAAACCCACATCACCTGCTCCTCCTCCTTCTTCTGCTTCTAAACATCGTCATCATAAACATCACATCATCATCATCATCATCATAAATCATCATCATCTTCTTCATTTTCTTCTTTTTTCTTCTTTTTCTTCTTTTTTCCCCTCTACTTCTACTTCTTCCCTTTCCTCCCCTATCTCCTCCTTCACTTCTCGTCCCTCCTCCCTCCTCCCTCCCTCCTCCCCCTCCTCCTCCACCCCCTCCTCCCCATTTTAAAAGCGGCAGTGTGGGCGGCCGCCCATTCTGCTGCGATTTTTTGTTTTTTTTTTGGGAACGAGAACTTTTGGGGGGGGGGGGGGGGGGGGGGGGGGGGGGGGGGGAGGAACAAAACCGTTTTGAACTAAAAGATCTTTTGTGTGCTCAGCTGCACGCCCTAGGGGCTTGGAAAAGTTTTCCACAGAAACTCGATCTTTTTTCCCTCGCACTGCCGAGGGCAAACCAAGTCTTTTAGACCAATTGGGGTAAACTGCCAAAAAAACCGCGAAAAATTAAAGCCACGTGGCAATGGTGGGGGACGTACTCCCCCTTAAAAACCCCCCAAAAGGGGACAAATCGCCGTCACAGATTTTTTTTTCACTTAAAATCGCCATCGTTTTTGTATAATCACTTTTCTGTGGGGCCGTTAAACTTGGGATTTCACGAACGGGGCAGCAAACTGATGTCAAAAATTCGGGCCGGCCAAAAACGGGCCCTTGACGGGGTTTACGAAACCAAGGGCCAAAAAAGGGGCCCCAAGAACGGGTGCCAAAGTAATTTTCCAGGTGTGGGAAAAATTTAATGATCTTTAAAAAGTCATTCCTGACCAGGTGATTTAGCGGGTTATCGAAAAAAAGACTAACTTAAACTAGTCCAGATTTAAGGGGTTTTGGGTCGGGTCCCCAAAAAAAGGCCCTAACTAAAACCCGAAAGACTGGGATAAAATTTTCAGGAACAATGGACACCTGAACAACCCTTTACTAAGGGTTTTAAGTCAGTTTTAAAAAAAATTTTGGTGTAATTTAAAACTAGTCTTGTTTAAAGGGGGTTTTTGTCAGTGCCAAAATAAGGGCCCAACAAAAACTACCCCTACAAAAAGGTGATGTGGACTTTTGATGACATGACCTGACACCCCTAAAAATTTTAAACCGGGGTTTTTTTGTCACGTGTCAAATACGGGCCAAGTAAAACAAACCCTTTGACACGGGTTTTGTCACGGCCCAAATACGGGCCCCAATAAAAAAAAACCTTGACACGGGGTGATTTTTCACGTGAAAAATACGGCCCAAGTAAAACAACCTTGACAGGGGGTTTGTTTTTGGGCCAGGGGTCAAATACGGGCCAAGTAAAACTAACCTTGACACGGGTTTTTGTCAGGGTTAAAATACTGGCCAAAAAAACCCAAAACCTTGACACGGGAAAAATTGTCACGTGTCAAGTACGGGCCCAAACAAACTAAGGGTGACACAAGTTTAAATTTTTTCCCGCACTTCCCCAAATGCGGGCCAGATAAAGCAAAATTTTGCCCATAAAATGATTTAGTCCCGTCCCAAAAACCCGGGCCCAAAGTGAAACGGTCTTGACAAGCATGGTTTAGCGCGTCCCAAATACGGGTTCAACTGAAACGCTCTTAAACAAGCGGGGTTTTGGTTTTCAAAATGTACCAAATACTGCAAAACCCAAAAACCCAAAAAAATTTTAACAAACCCGTGCCGAATACTGCCAACAAAAACCCTATTTTGATTCGGGTGTTTACCCCACGCCCAAAAATCCCGGGCCCAATTTAAACATAAAGCTTAAAAACGGATTTAAACCGTTTGTAGTAAAGGCCGAAACTAAAATTCGAGCAGGTTTTGTGGGCCCCCTTTGATCCCAAGATAAAGGCGCAAATCGTTCACCACACGAGAAAAATTCAAAACGTTTGTTTTATTCGGGGGCTTCAACCATGGGCCCTTGTCGCTAATACAAGCCTTTACTCCCTTGGGGCAAATCGGCTTTCAAGGCAACTTTTGGGACAGAAGCCAAGTCGCGAGGGAGGCTTTTTTGGGCTGAAGCAAGGTTTTAATACGCAATGGGGCGGCCCCGTTTTTGGGTTTTTTCCCCTTTGGTTTTGGCTGCGGCGAAAATCGACGGGGCTCTGCAAAAGGGGAAAGAAAGAGAAAAGAGAGGGGAAGAGGGGGGGGGGGGAGGGGGGGGGAAAGAGAGAAGAGAAAAGAGAGAAGGGAGGGAGGGAGAGAGGGGTGTGTGTTTTCAACAAACGGAAGCTTTTTTTTGAAGAATTTTCACAGCCTGCATTTTCAACACTTTAAATTTTTTTTTAAATTACTGTTGTAAAAAACTGTCTTACGAAGAGAGAGAGAGGGGGGAGGGGGAGTCAAATAGCCCCGCAACAACAAATTTTTTTGGGCAGTTTTCACTCCCCCTCCTCTCCCCTCTACTTCCCCCACCTCTGTCATTCCCCCCATTTTTACACCTTTTTTCCTAACGGCGTCCTCTCCCCCCCCCCCGCCCTCCTGCCCCCCTCAACCCCCTCCACCCCCCCCCCCCCCCAAATTTTTGCCTTTTCCATCCGCCAAACCCCTCCTCTGTGTCATGTTCAAAAAGCGTTTTTATCTAAAAAAAAAATTTTTTCAAAAAAAAAAAAACATAAAACGACTAATTGATGAATTGGGGGTAAACAGAAACGATGAATGAGTTTTGTGGTAAATATTCCAACAGATCAAGAAAAGAAGCAGAATAAAAAACGTTGCGAAATTCAAAAGAAATTTGAAGAAGAAAAAAAAAAAAAAAAAAAAAAAAAACAGAAGGGGGAAAAGACAAAAAATCCGGGAGTGCTTTTTTCTGTACTGCCGAGGAAGAACACCAAAAACGCATGCTTTTTGTCTGGGCATCAAGGTTTACTGGCGAAATTCCCCGGGGTTTTTTTCCTTGGGCTGCTTCCGCTTTTCCCCCGGGCTGGGAGTCCGTTCTATTCACTCTGGGGGAGGGCACTTTTTGGGGGAGGGTTTTATACACAAACGCGAATTGTAACAAATGCGCAGAAAGCAACAATGTTTAAAAACACCTCCTCTCCTCCTCCTTTTCCCCTCGTCCCCTGTTTTTTGTCTCCCGTCCTGTCGTCTGTCTTTTCTGTCTGTCTGCTTCCCTTTTTCCCGTTTTCTCTCTCTCCCCTCTCTCTCTCCTCCTTCCTTCTCCCACTCCCCTCCTCTCTTCTCTCCCCTCTCTCTCAAATTTTTTTTTAAATTTTTAATATAGATCCCCAAAATCATGTTTCCCATGGGCCCCTCCCTTTAAATTTTTCCCTTTTGAGATGAAAAAATTTCTTGACTTTAAATCTCGCCTTTTCCCCCCCCCCCCCTCTCTCTCTCTCTCTCCCCCTCTCTCTTTTTCGTCCTCTCTCTCTCTCCCCCCTCTCTCTCTCTCTCCTTTCTCTTCTCTCTCCTTCTCTCCCCTTTTTTCTCTCCTCTTTAAAGGATTCGGGCGGTGGGAAAAATTTTTTGGGGACTTTTTCCCCACCCGGGGCCCTCGCAAATGTGGCCCGATGACACAAACGGGCACTGAACAGCTGAAGAGCACTCTTAGGATGACCCGGCATGAGAAGTCATGTCTTTGGGGCCCCGTTAATTAAGCGGGACAGGCGGTGACGACACATAGGGGCACAGGGAGGGGACGGGCAGCTATAAGGAAAACAGGCAGTGACGAAAAGCTAAAGGGGCACAGGCAGTGCTAAAGGGGGACAGGCATTGCGACAGCTTAAAAAGGGGACAGGCAGTGACGACAGCTGTAGGGGCACAGGGATGGGCGACAGCTGTAAGGGCACAGGCATGACGAAAACGTACGGCCAAAGGGATGACACAGCTGAAGGCACAGCATGACGACCCGCTATAGCGGCACAGGCAATTTCGACAGCTTTGGGCACAGGCATGGGCACAGCTGTAGGGGCACAGGCATACACAGCTGTTGCGGGACACCCTGCGACAGCTTAAAAGGGGGAAAACAGTGACACCTAAAGCGGCACAGGGATTTACGACAGCTGTTTGGGGCACCGGGAGTACACAGCTTTTAGGGGGCAGGGAGTGACCAGCTGTACGGCACAGGGAGTGACGACAAACATAGCGGCCCCAGGCATTTACGAAAACTTTTAAAGGGGCCCCCCGTGACGACAGCAAAAGCGCACAGGGGATTTACGAACAGCTTTAGGGCCCAGGGAGTGGGCGACACTAAAAGCGGCACAGCAGGCCAAAAGCTGTAGGGGAAGGCAATGACAAAACTGTAGGGGACAGGGATGAAAACAGCTAAACGGCACAGGGGGACGACAGCTAAAGCGGCACAGGCATTTTTCGACACCCATAGCGGCACAGGCAGTGACGAAGCTTTAGCGGGGACAGCAGTGACGACAGCTGGGAGGGGCACAGGCAGTGCCCCACACTATATCGGCACCCCCCATGCCACAGGGTGTAGGGGCACAGGCATTACGACAGCTATAGCGGCACGCAGGGGAAAGACAGCTGTAGGGGCACACAGTGACACACTGTAGCGGACAGGCAGGACCGCAGCAAAATAAATAGGGGGGGTAGTATTTGTATGGGGTTTTTGTAATTGTTGAAAACAATTTTCTCCTCTTCCTTTCTCCCTTTTCTTCTTCTACTGCAAATACTACTTTTCTACTGCTACTTTTACTATTCCCTTTCCCCTCCCCCTTTTCCTTCTTCTTCTTTTTAAGAGTATTTTACTGCGCCTATACCGGGTTTGAGACAAGCGTACGTCTTTTTAAAACCAGTCTTTTCATTTACGGCCCAACGGTAAACCCGGGTAGAGCCGCCGAAAAAGGGTGCCCGCTGGCGGGTAAAATTTTGGTCGTTCCCCTTTCTTTAGTCTTTAACGCTCATTTTTTAATGAAAATTTTTCCTTTTCCCCGGGGCATGCCCGTGTCCCTGTGGGCATCCATACGAACGGTCAAACGGGCCCCTTTTTTTCCCAAAATACATGGGACGTACGGGTGGAAAAATGTTTGCAGCGCCCCACACACGGAAATTTTTGTTCAAAACCAATTTTAAGGGCTTTTTTGGAAGTGGGGTTTAAATCATTTTTAGCTCCGAGGAAAAATCCCCTCCCGGACGAAAAGCTCGGCGAGATGCGAACCCCCAAAACCCAGGGTCACCCGAAACAGGGGTCCGGGGCCCACCGGCTGGGGCGATTTTCCCGGGCCTCGCTGAATGGCAAAAAGTGATTTCTCTGGCCCTCCTTTAAACTTTCAAAATTGGTTGGGGCAAAAGCGCTGGGAAAAAAAAAAAGGGGGGGGGCCCCCCGGGGGAAAAAGGGGCGTACGTTGGTGGGGGTGGGTTTTTGTGTGGTGGTGTTGTGTTGTGTCGTGGGGGTATAACTTGTGTTTTGTGTGGGGGTGTGTGTGTTTGGTGTTGTGTTGGGGGTTTAATTTTTGTTTGTGTGTGAAACTGTTTTTAAAAACTCTGTTTGGGGGTGTGTGTGGTGTTGTGTGTGGTGGTGTGTTGGGCAGGGAGGGTTGGGGGAAAGGGGGGGGGGGGGGCCCGTTGACCTCAGCACGGGAGTAGGGGCCCAAAAGGGCAAATTTAAGGATAGGACGTTAACGTCTTTTTCCCAGGCCCCAGGCTCGAAAACACAAACAGTCCCGGGTTTTTCCTCCCAAAGGTTACCCGCACGTGGGACACCCCCCCCCCCCCTCCTCCCCTACCTAAACCCCCCCCAGCCGCGCAATTTTAAAACGCTGCACTGAGGGGAGTTCAATTTCAACCCCTAATTACAGAATTTAAAGGCGGTGTTGTGCGGTTGGGAAATCGTTGGATGTAGAGATTTTAATGAATCTTCTTTCTCTCTCTCCCTCCTCTCTTTGTGTTTGTGTGTTTAAAACTTGCATATTGACTTCGAGGTGGGGGGGGGGGGGGGGGGGTGCCGCGCCGCGCGCGCGTTGTTTTGTGCGGGGTTCGGCGTGTGTTGTGGTGTGGGGTGTTCTTCCGTGGCTGTGTTGTGTGGTTTGTGTGTGTGTGGGGGTGTGGTTCGCGGGGCTTTTAAATTTTCAAGACATTCGACATTCGTTTTTGGTTTGGGGTGGGGGGGGTCAGTGATGGTAGGGAATTAGAACCACGTTAATGAAAGGACTTACCCTTTCACTATCAACCAAATTTTAAAGGGGGGGTGGCAATGGGGAGAAAGTGGTGGTATGGGGGGGGGGGGGGGTGGGGGGGGGGGGGGGTGGGGGGGGGGGGGGGGGGGGGGGGGTGGGGGGGGGGGGGGGGGGGGGGGGTTTGGGGGGGGGGTGGGGGTTGGGGGGGGGGGGGGGGGGGGTGGGTTGGGGGGGGGGGGTGGGGGGGGTTTTGGGGGGGGGGGGTTTTAAAAAAAAAAAATAAAAACAACCATTAACCACCAAACCCATTCAAACAAGTTTTTTTGGGGGGGGGCAAACACCCAAAACAACAAAAATAAATCACAAAGGGCGCCAAAACACAACTTTTCCCACCACACACCACCACCCACCAACCACAAAAACACCCCCAAAACCCCAAAACGGCGCGTCGGCAACAAAAACACAACACTTCTCCCCAGGCCCGGAAAAGCCCCTTTGTTTAAACCCCCAACCCCCCTTATCCCACCCCACCAACCCACAACCCTTTGCCGGCCCCTTCTCCCCAAAAACGGGGTTTCAAAGGCCGGGCAAAAAAAAGGGGTTTTCACTTCCCCGGGGCCAGGCCACCGAAATTTTCCAACGGTTTCCCCCCCACCCCCTTTTTTCCCCCCCCAATTTAAAAAAAAGGTTTTAAAAAAACGGGGGTTTTTCCCGGGGGGTTGGGGGAAGGCCCGTTCCAAAAAAAGCCCAAAAATTTGACGTTGTGGTGTGGCACAAGGAAAAAAAAAGAAGATTTTAAAAAAAAGCAAACCGGAAAAAGGTTTTTTAGGGAATTTGGGAAACCCAAAACCCCTTTAATGTTTTTTAACCAAAAAAGAAATTTAACCCCCCCCCCCCCACCAACCAAACTTTTTTAATTTTTTTTTGGGGAAAATTTCCACCAAAAAATTAAATCTTAAATAAAAGGGCCCCCCCCCCCCCCCCCAAACCCCCCATTTCCCGGGGGGTTTTCCCACCCCTTGACCCAGTCTTTCCCAAAACAAAATTTCCCCAAATAAATTTAATAGTGTTTTCCCCAATTCAAAAAAATTTTTATTTTTTAAACTCTGCTTGGGAACCCCCCCGGGTTTTACCCTTTTGGGAAATGAAAAAGGGAAAAGAGGAGAATCAACTTTCAAAAACAAAAAACAAATTTTCAAAACAAACTAAATTTCACCCCGTCCCCATAAATCTTTACTCCTTTAACCCAAGGGCCCTTGGCGCATCATTTTTGGGGTGCGGGCCTTTTTTTCCCCGGGTTTGGTTTTTTAAAATTGGGTGTGAGCGACTTTCCCCCAAAAGTTAAAACCCCGCCATTTTAAGGGGGTGGAAAAAATTTCCTTTTGTTCCCGGGCCCCTTTTTTTGTTAGTTTTTTCGGGGAACCAAAGGAACGGGGGCAGGTTTACAAAACCCGAGGAAAGGGGGGGGGGGGGGGGGGGGGGGGGGGGGGAGAGGGGGGAGGGGAAAGGTTGGGGTTGGGATGTGAGGGGGGTACGTTTTTTGTTTTTTTCGTTTTTTTTGTTGGTTTTTGTTTTTTTTTTGTAAACTGGGCAGGGGAACCTTAAAACCATGTAAATTTTCCCCCCTAGGGGAAGGACGGGATTGGGGGGAAAAGGGAAAGGGAAGGGGGGGGGGGGGGGGGGTAAAAAGGGGAAATGGGGGGGTGGGTTTTAACTCCAAAAACCCGCTCGTTTAAATTTGAAAATCAGATGAAATTTTTATTTCTTTCTTTTTTTCCTTTTTTCTTTTTTTTTTTGTTTGTTTTTTTGTTGTTGTTTTGTTTTTTTGTTGTTTGTTTTGGGCCAAAAATTTCGCGATTCAGAGGGTTGGGGATTTTTTTTTGACACGGACGGCGCCATTCCACACCAGCGTTTATTTAAGTCGTGCCCTTTGGGACCACAGACAAAACCTCATTTATTGACCAAGCCAGCGCTGTGACTGACACAACCCCCCGTTGAAGGGCAGGGGGCTCATGGGGGGCGGGGGTCAGTGTTTTATCAATAACAACGTGGGTACCTTCGGGCCCTTTTTAAAATGCCAGCCCCTTTCCAAAGACACGTTTTTCAAACCCTTTTTATTTCTGACCTTTTACCTCGCTTAGAGCGCGCGGGATCTGTTAACCGGGGAAAAAATGTCAGTGGGTTTAAAAAAAAAAATTTTTCTGTGAACAAGGGGAAAGAAAGTCGTGGATGTAAAAAAAAGAAATTATTTCTGGAAAAAAGGCAACGAATGTCCAGTGGCAGAAAAGGGGGAAAATTTTGTCGTGAACAAGGCAAAAGAAAGTCAGTGGCAAAAAGGGGAAAATTTTTCTGGGGAACAAGGGGACGAATGTCATTTGGGAAAAAGGGGGAATTAAAACCCGTGAACAACGCACGAAAGTCAATTGGGTTAAAAGGGAAATTATGTCCCGTGAAAAAAGGGCAAAAGAAAAAGTCGGGGGCAGAAAAAAATAAAAATTTTGTCAGTGAACAAGGGGAAGAATGGGAATGGCAAAAAAAGGGGAAATTAGCCTGGAACAAGGGCCAAGTTTAATGGCAAAAAAGGGGGAAATTTTTCCTGTGAACAAGGGCCCCAAAAGTTTAATGGCAAAAAAGAGAAAAATTTTGTCGTGAACAAGGGGACGAATGTCCCGGGCTTTAAAAAGAAAATTATTTTTGTGAAAAAAGGGACGAATGTTTAGTGGGAGAAAAGGGGAAAAAATGTCTGTGGGAAAAAGGGCACAATGTCATGATTGAGGAGGAAAGGGGCTGACCATTAAGGGGAAACAACGGGGGCTAATTTGAAAGTTCTTTTCCTTAAAGTAGCTGATTTTTCTCCATTTTTTCTTCCTCCCAAATGTGGACGATTCTGCTTACAGGTCATCCATAAGCTGTTAAGCTCATGCTTCTCAGTTGATGAGACGGCTTTCAATTGCTTCTTCTGATTTTCCGTTTTTGGATGTTATCCATCTCTCTCTCTCTCTCTCTCTCTCTCTCTCTCTCTCTCTCTCTCCCCTCACCTCTCTCTCTCTCTCTTTCCTCCCCCCCCCCCCCTCTCTCTCCTCTCTCTCTCTCTTTCTCTCTCTCTCTCTCTCGGATTTCTAAAGATTTCTCTCCGAACTGTAGCGTTTTACTCCAGAGGGGTTATGTGCAGGTTCTCCTCCCCTCTCTCTCTCTCTCTCCTCTCTCTCTCTCTCTCTCTCTCCCCTCTCTCTCTCTCCCCTCTCTCTCTCTGTCTGGATTTCTAAACATTTCTCTCCGAACTGTAGCTGTTTTACTCCAGAGGGGTATGTGCAGTTCTGTATGCAGCATTCTCCAAATGCGGCCATTCTCTGCTCATGTGTGTTCTTTCCTATCAACGCATCCAGCTGTAGGTTTGTGGGGAGGGAGAGAGAGAGAGACAGACAGAGAGACAGACAGACAGGGAGAGACAGTGTGAGACAGAGATACAGAGGAGAGAGAGAGAGAGAGAGAGAGAAGAGAGAGAGAGAGAGAGGTGGAGTGAGGGAGGGGACTAGCTATCAGCTGATAACAGAAATCTGTGAAGACGCTGTAATTATAAACAAGGTGTGGCAAGCCGTATTGGAGAATTGTGAAAGCATCGTGTGTGTGTGTGTGTGTGTGTGTGTGTGGTGTGTGTGTGTGTGTGGTGCGCGCGCGCGCGTGTGTGTGTGTGTGTGTGTGTTCGTGTGTTCGCGCGCGCGCGCGAGCGTGCGTGTGTATGGGTGGGTGTAGGTGTGTGTGCGTGCGTGCCCTACAGTGTACTTGTCAAAGGCCCAAGTATGCATACAAATGACACAAGTGCGTGACATGCCTTAGTCAGCAAAACGTTGCTTGATGTCACTGCCGACTTGCGGCAACGCGAGAAGCACAAGGCCCTCTGTTCACCCACCCCCCCATCCCACCCCTTCCCCCATTCAGCACAGCCCTTGTGGCCACGACGAACTGGTTGGGCCCCAAATAAAGCAAGGAATCAAAACATTCACCGGGTTCAATTCAGGCTCCATGACAATCCTTTCATTCCTTCCTCATTGTGACGTTAGTTAAGAGTAGGTCGGCGTTGTCCTCAAGGGGAAGGATTTGGAATATTTTCTCTACTAGAGTTATGTTGAAATTTCACCTCCACCCTCTCTCTTACTAGTTATGGAAAGAGCAACTTTCCAGTACTAGTCATCGAAAGAAATTTTTACTTTTCTCGGACTGTTAAAACACTCAGTAGTGGCCCAGGATACGTTTGCTTAGGCTTGTACTCTTAACAGTACTTGTAGCTCCGAGAGACCGAATTAGAGAGAAGTTCAAACATTCAATACTGATTGAACAACAAAGAACTGACGCAAGTAAGGACGCTTTCACACATCAACTTTACTTGTTTATACCAGGGTGAAATATTCGAATCTATTTCACAAAGAATCAGTCGGCTGATTTTTGGTTCACACTGTTTCATCATTCAGAGAGGGAAAGTTCTGGATGAGTTGAGTTGGAGTGCACTCGAAATCAGAACTTACTCACACTGACTTTGGGAGTCCTGTATCGATCCGAATCGTCCCTTTGGGAGTCTGTATCGATCTGAATCCGTCCGAACTACCGTTTTATCGTTCAGGGAACACAAGCGTGCGTATCAGATATTAACGCTTGGATACTTCAGTAGACTCCGTTTGGATAATGACTTCGTGTATGTGTGTGTCGTCCGTCACTTGCGATTCCGCACCATTAGTTCTGTTCGGCTCCTTTCAGAGGATGCGTCCGAGACCAAAACCTGTGCTCTTATCCATTCAAGGT
>JAFLJL010015802.1:12903-42903 GCA_018398815.1 Conus ventricosus | reverse complement strand
ATGGTGGTGGTAGGTTTGTTGGGGGGTGGGGGTTGGGGGGTGGGCGGGGTGGGGGTGGAGGGGAGCTATCAGACACCTGTTGCATTAAAGTCGCTCGCTGCCCTGTCTCAAAATAACTTACAAGCCCCCGTGTGTGATGTGTGTGTAGTGTGTGTGTGTGTGTGTGAGTTGTGTGGGTGTGTGTGCGTGTTGTGTGTGTGTGTGTGCTTGCCAACCTGCTAAATTGGCTCTAAAGTGAAGATCTGATGCAATCCAATGCGGCATGCTACTTGAGCAGACTAAAAAAAAAGTGTATGTGGAGGGAGGGGGCCCGGGGGGTACGGGGCAGCGAGGAGAGCCGCCTACCGGGGAAGAGGTGTGGGGGAGGCGGGGGGCAGGGAGTGCGAGGTGGAAAGGGGGGAGGAGGAGGGGTGGGGGAGAAGGGGTAGGGGGAGACGGAGGCGCGGCAAGGTATCTCCCGTTGGCCTCGTCTAAGTTTCCTCTCTTTATTTCATCTTATCTCATCTCTCTCTTCTCTCAGCGAGAGAGAGCGAGAGAGAGAGAAGAGAGAAGCGAGAGAGAGAGGAGAGAGCGAAGCGAGAGCGCGAGAGAGAGAGAGAGAGAGAGGAAGAGAAAATAAGAGAAGAGAGACAACCGCGTCGACCGACAGACAAGAGAATAAAGGCAGCCACTCCAAAGGCGGGGCCCGTACGTATGTGTGTGTGTGTGTGAGTGTGGTGTGTTGTTGTGTGTTGTGTTGTGTGTGTGTGAGTGTGTGTGTGTGAGAGCGAGAGAGAGATGAGGAGGAGAGACGAGAATGGAGAGAGGAGAGAGCGAGAGAGAGGGCACAGGTAGTGTGTGTTGTGTGTGTGTGTGTGTGTGTGTTTGTGTGTGTGTGTGGGCCCGGGTGAGTGCGCGGCGGCCGGAGCGCGCGTGTGTGGACATACACCGCGTTGCAGTGTGGGGGCTTGTCTGGAGCCCCAGAAGGGGAGGGGAGGAAGGCGGGGGGGACTGTGGTGGCGGAAAAGAAACCGAAGCAAAAACGTCTGGTAGAGCAGGTTGCGTGTTGAGTTACACGCCTGTACCACTTGCACCTTCCTTTCCTCTCTCTCTCCTTTTCCTCTCTCCTCTCTCTCTTCCCCTTGGGGGTTGGGGGCCTTCTTCCCGTGGGCAGCTTTAAGGAAAGGGGCCTCCATCACTCACTTCGCCTATTTTTTTTTTTTTTTAAAAATTTTAATTACTTCTCATTTTCTTTTTTTTTATCATTCAATTATTTATCATATTTTATTATTATTTTTTATTTTACTCCCATCTGTTTTACATCTTATTTCATTATCACATTTTTTATTTAAATCTTTCTATAAAACATCACTTCATTATTAAATCTAGCGTTGCCTTCAAGCACCAACCTTGCCTTTTTCTGGGCAGGTATTAGGGTAACCCGGCATCCACACTATCGTTTTTGGTCGTTTTTTTTCATGTACTCCCCGCTTTTTCGTTGCTTTTATCGTTTGGGTTTTGCTGTTGCTTTTGCCCCGTCACTCTTGCATCCCGCTTTCAGACAGCATTTATCCTTACGCACACGCAATCTTTCCAACCCCCCCAAAAAAGGAGCACTACCGAATGTTTTTTCTTCTCCCCTCCCCTTGGGGGAAAAAACTTTACAAATCAAAACAAAAAATTTGTAAAAGTGTTACCCTGTTCTCTTCCGCACTGAGAGACAAAAAAAACCCGCACACTTTTTCCTTCCCACCCCGAGAGAAAAAATCAATCTTCACAAATGTATCTCTCTTTACTGAGAAAAAAAAATAGTCTTCACACTTGTATCTCTCTTTACCTGAGAGATAAATAGTCTTCACATTGTATTCTCTTTCACTGAGAGAAAAATAATTATTTCCCGTTCTATAAAGCTTGGGCCCCTTCCTTTCCCTTTACCCCAAAATTCCGGACCAGGGAATAATAACCCCCGTAATCCTGGGACTGCCTCCCTAAAAAAAAAAGTTCCCTGCTTTCTCTTTCCCCTGTCTCTCTCTTGGACAATTACTCCCCCCTGAACTCTCCCGTCTGGAGATACGAGTTCGACTTTCTTCCGCGACTTCTTCGTCTTTTGCGATGACGGCTTAAACCCCTCTCCCGGGGTTTGGTCGGCTGGGGCTGAACTACGGGTTTTCCCCCACACCATGGCATCTTAACCCCCTCAGGGGGGGTGAAAGCAAAGGGTGAGGGCAAAAGGGTAAAGGGTAAAGGGTTTTGAAAACGAAAAGGTTGGGGTTTAATAACCTGTTTCTTTAAACATATGTTTCTTTCTCTTTCTTTAAGTTTTCCCCGTGTTTCCCCCCAAAATATCTTCGCTCACTGGTAATGAGGGTCGCAACGGGGCCCCACCGTCCTGAAGGTTCGAGTCTTTTGGCATCTGCGGGTTAAAATGACTTTTCCCCCCTTTCTATTGAGTGCTACTAGTGTTCAAACCATCCAGCCCTTCCCTTCCACCCCTTTTTAAAAACTTCCCGTGGTCACTTTACCAATGCCCACTTCGTTTCTTGAATGAGCAACTGAAAATTATTTTGGGGCCCCCGCTCATGAAAAGCCATATGATATTTTTCCCTTTTAAATTGTGGCAGGGGGAAATGATTCTTTCCCTAATACAGTGATGGGCGTCACTGCCTTGATGGGGGTTTAGTCACATGAACCCCCTCCTGGGAGAAAAATTTTCTCCAAAAAAATTTTTTAAAGGTATACAACTTTTAAACACTCTTCACCCATAATCTCAAAATGTGTCCATCACACTGATTCACCAAAATTAATAGTCAAGTATAGAATAAATCATCTGCCCAAAAAATAGGATTTTCAAACTTTCAGTCTTTTTAAAAAAAAAAATTTCAAATTTATGCCCAATCTCACAAAATACATTTCAAAAATTAAGGGAAAAAACAATTAGGGATATTAACAACCCCCCAAAGAAAAAATTGTGTTAAAATTTTAAGGGGGAAAAGAAATTTTTCCCTTGTTTTTGGTTATTCTATTTTTCAAAAACCCTCATGAAAATGAGAATTTTTCCCCAAGTGTACATTTTTTAAATGACTGTAAAAAAAAAATAAAAATAGTTTTTAAAATGTTTCTTTTTCCCACATGTAGTGTTTGTCCTTAAAAAGTCCCCGTTTTCCCATTGTTGCGTGAAAAATGAAAAAAATTTGGTTTGTCTCATTGCACAATAAAAACATGTTAATAATTTCTAAAGAGTTATTTTCCCCACTTTTATAGATTCATCTTCACAAGCAAATTAAAATAAAAAGTATTTTTTTTCCCATTGTTTACAAAGAATTTAAAAAGTTTTTAAACCAAAATCAAGTGTTGTTTTTTAAAATATATTTTCAAATAAACAAATTTAAAAATTTATTAAAAATCGTAAAATACCTCAAAAGGAAAAACAACAAAAGGCAAAAAAAAGGGGCTTTTCCTTAAACGTTACACAATTAAACCCCCCCGGGGCAAAAATTCCAAAATTTTTTTTTACGCCATAAAAATTCCCGCAATCGACTTTAAAAATGGTTTTGTCTTTGAATTTCAAGAAGATGGCCGGGTTTTGTAAATGCTTTTTCCCCCCCCCGAAAAAACCCCTTTTTTTTTTTTTTTGGGAAATTTCCCCAAATTTTTTTTTTTTTTTTTTTTAAACCAGGGGGGTTTTTTGGGTTTTGGTATTTCGGTTTAAAAAATTTAAAATTTTAAAAATTTTGGGTTCCGTAAAAATCTAAGCTTTAAAAGTCAAAGGGGACTTTAAAAAAATTTTACCCCCCCCCCCCCCCCCCCCCCCCCCCCCCCCCTCAAAAACCCCCCCCCCCCCCCCCCCCCCCCCCCCCCCCCCCACACAAAACCCCCCTTTAAAAAAAAAAAAAAAAATTTCCCCCAACCCCACAACAAATTTTTTTCCCAAAAATTTTCAAAGAAAAAAAAAATTCCCTGGTTTTCCCTTTTTTTAAATTTTTTTTTTCGCCCCAAAAAACCTTTAAACGAAGCTGTTATGTTCTCAGTTTGGGAAAGGAATTTTTCCCCAAACCTGGGCCCTTTGTTTTTTTTCCCCAAAACCCTTTAACATGTTTTCCATCACTCTGTTGGCCCTACTATTTTTTCAAAATTTTTGGGCTAAAAAGGAAACTTTTTACTTAAGCCGCTTTTGTCCCTTGTGAAATAAACCAAAGGCCCTTGGTTTGGGGCCAAAAAAAACTTGGCAAATCCCCGGTTTCTTCCATTTTGAGCAAAAAAAGGGTTTTTAACGATCCCCTTCCTTTTGTTAAAATTTCTCAAATTTTCCTTTCCCTTAAATTAAATATTGATTGGGGGTATATGGGTTTAAAAAAAGTTTTAAATTTTTTAAATTTTTTAAATGAAATAATTGGTTAAATAAAAAATTTTGGAAACCCCCCAAAAAAATTTAAATAAGGTTAGGAAATTGTTTATTTTTTTAAAATTTTTTATAGTTTTATCCAAAAAATAAGATATAGGGTATGAAAAAATTTTAAAATAAAAAAAAATTTAAATTTAAAAAAAAAAAATAAATTTTTTTTAAAATTTAAAATGGGGGGATTTTAAATTTTTTAATTAATAAAATATTTGTAATTTTTTTTAAAAAAAAAAGAAAAAATTTTTAATTTTTTGGATGACAAAAAAATTTTTATGGTTTGAAATTTTTTTAAGGGGTTTAAAAATTTTGGTTTTAAAATTTTTTAAAATTTTATTTTTATTTTTTTTTTTTATCATGAAATTGTTTAAAAAAAATTTTTTATTTTTTTTTTATTTTTAAAATTTAATTTATTATTTTAAATTTTTTTTTTGTTTCCCTTTTTTTTTTTTATAAAAAAAAAAAACTCCTAGAAAAAATTTTTGCAATAAATTGAAAATAATAAATTTTTAATAACCCAAGGGTTTAAAAAAATTTTTTTAAAAAATTTTAAAATTTCAAACTTCTAAAATATAATTTTACATTTAAAAATTTTTTGGAAAAAAAATTTTAAAGATTAATTCCCAAAAAAATAAAATTGATAGTTTTTTAAACCCCCCAAAAAATGATTTAAAAAATTTTAAATGTGGGGGATAATGGGGGGTTTTAAAATTTTTTAAAAATTTTTTTAAAAATTTAAAAAAAAAAATTTTATAAGGGTTTTTTTTTTGTTTGAAAGGAAAATTTTTTGTGGGTTTTTTCCAGATCGGGGTTTTGGGGGGTAAGGGTTTTGGGGTATTTTTGCGGCTGGGGGATCCCTGTTTCCCTTTTAAATAATCCTTGGGGGCTCAAAAAAGACCCTTCCCCCCAATTCCCGTTGTGGGGGAAAGGCATGGGGTTTTGTGGAAAATTCCCTTTTGGGGGTTTCTGGTTTGGGGGAAAAAATTTTAGCCACTGAAAATTTTTGTTTTTTTGCCCCTTTTTTTGGAAATGGGTTTTCTAGTCTGGGTTTTCCCAAGGGGTCTCCGTGTTTTTTTTGTTTTGAAAATTCGTTTTGTAAAAATTTTTGGTAAAACGTGGAAAGGGGTTCTTTTTTACCACCAAAGTTGTGGTGGCATTGAAAATTTTTTTTGGGGTTCTTTTTAATTTTAAATTAAAATTTTTTTTGTGGTGGGTCAGTGTGGCTATTAAAAAGAAGTTAAAAATATTTTCCTTTTTTTCCCCCCGGGGGGGGGACTTTCTGGAAAAGAAAAAAAGAGTTTTTTTAAAAGGGGGGGGTTTTAATAGGTTTTTTTAGGATGGGGGGGAAAGAGGTGGGGTTTTTCGATTGTATTTTTTTTGTCGTTTAATTTAAGTTTAAAATTTTCCCCTTTTTTTTTTTTTTTTTTTGTTTTTTTTTTCGCTTAGCTTCCCTTTGGTTTTTTTTTCTTTTCTTACCCTTTCCCCCTGTTTGGCAAATTAAGTGTTTTTTTTTCCCCCAAAAAGGGGGTTTCCCTTGTTTCATTTTTTCAAATTTTTAATTTTCGTCAATTCCCCCCCCCTTCTTTGTTTTTGGGTTTGTGTTTTGTTTACAAAAAAAGTTTTTGTTTACAAATTTTAATTTTGGTTGTAAAAAAAAACCCCTTCTGGGTGTTGTGGGTGTTTTTTTAAAAAAAAATTTTTTTTTTCTTTTGGTTTATGTGTTGTGTGTGTGTTGGACTCGGGGAGTTTAGGACTACTTAGTGTGTTGCCTAGGTCTGGTTTTTGACACTGATACGTGGTGTGGTCTTCTGTGCTTGCCTTGTTGTTGGTGAAGGTTGCGTTGTTGTTGATGAATTTTGTGGGTGTGTGGGCTGAAAACATGTCTGCTGATGGGGCATCCTTGGTTGTTGATTCCACTGTCTAGCATGTTTGTGGTGGGTTTGATGCTATCAGTATCTGCTGTGTGGTCGTGGCTGCTGTATGTATGTATAGTATGCTGTTGAATTTGAATTCTTGTTGGTTGTATATGTTTGTTTGATGTCATGCTTGTTCTGGCTGAGTTGTTGGATGATAGGTGTAGCGATGGGATTTGTTTCCTTTTGCTGCGATAGGGGTATGTCAGCAGCTGCCCTGCTGGTGAATTTCACAGAGATAGGAGAGAAGTTAATATCTATAAGGGTGGGGGTGAAGTAGTAGAGCAGGGATGGAGTGTGGACGAGCGCTGAGGGGTCTGTGCTGATTGTTGTAGGGGTGTTGTGTGGTGCGTGTATTCATTGAAGGTTTGAGGGGCTTCTGTGGTTGGTAGTGTGGTTCGTTCTGTAATTTTGTGTCTTCGACGTTGTGTTTTCTGGCATGAATGCTGCCCTGTTGGTGTTTGGCCATGTCTTTCGATTATCTGGTTTCTGACCTCTTTCTGCTGGTTGTTGGGCAAGATGTAAGCTGTCGCTGCGCCATCTATGTTGTGCTGTGTTGTGCCATAGTTTCCATGGTGTGTGCAAGTGTTTGGGTATTGTGTGTGCGTGCACCTTTTTGTGCTTTACATTGATCTCTTGTGGTTGTTTTTCGTTGCATCTTGGTGTGGTGGCTGGGTTGGCATACACTGGACTGGGCCGCGTTTGGTTGGCTTGGGTTGGTTACTATGTCGGAGTTTTAAGTCTGGTGTGTGTACTTGGATCGCTTGTCTGGATCGGGTTTGTGGGTGGTTTTCTACTGCTGGCTGGTGGGTCGTGTTGGTGTGTGAGATTGACTATGAATTGTTGATGAAACTCGTGAAGGTGGTTGAGGCATGTTGGTCTGTTGGGTGCAGGAGGGAGGGCCAACAATTGTTAGTTGTTGGTTCTTTTGCTGGGATGAGGAATTGGAAGGAGGTGGTGGGACGTTGGGATGTTAAAGGATGTTTGTGTTTGTGTGCTAGGAGTGTTGTGTTTTGGCCATTTGCGGTGTTGTTGTTGTTGTCGTGGGACCCGTTGTCTTGTTGCTGGTGGTGGGTGATGTAGTATGGATGCGGGCCTGGCGGTTGTTGGAGTTGTGGGGGGTGGTGGATGACAATTTGGTTTGCAACTGATGGGCTGGTTGGAAGAGATCAGGTATATTATTAATATATAATTATATAATTCATAAAAAATTTTTTAACGTAATCATTTATAAATATTATATTAATTTTATAAACATATATTATATAAACTTTATCTTATTAATATTATAATTAAATTAAAAATTATAATTGAATATAAAAAAATATTGAAATTTTCTTAATATTACCAATTACAAAATATACAAAATTAATTATTAATTTTTGATTATTATATATTTGATTAATTAAGTATTTTAAAATAAAATTTTTATACATTATTATTATATTTTAATATTTCAATATTATTTTTTTATACAATTTAAATATTCATATTGCATTAATGATAATATCTAAATAATATTATAATAAAAATTAATTCAATTAATAAATATTGTAATAAATATTTAATATTATATAAAATATTAATAATGTATAATATATTAAAAAATTTCTAATATTTGTATAAGTATTTTGCATATTAAATTATATATACCCAAATCATTATTATTATTGATTTTAATAAAATTCATATATAAATTAAATATTTTTTATATGTACATATTGTATTTAACCATTAATATAATAAATAACTTTATTTATATCTTAATAAAATATATTTATTAGATATTAATATTATTTATATTTATATTTTTTACTTTTTTGATCTGATATAATATTTTTTAAATCATTTTGTGTTATATTATTATATATAATTATATTTTAATATATATATTAATAATAATATATAAATATATATATAAAATTAATATTTAAATTTTATTAAATTAATATTATTATTATATCGATGCTATAAATTGAAATTTGTATTTACTTAATATTATTATTTTAGACATACAATATTAAATATATTATATTTATCTATTATATAAAATATATATTATATATTTTTATAATATAAAAAAACTATATATATTATATTAATTATATTGTATAATTATATTATATATATTTAAATTGATAATTAAATATCCACCCCAACTATATTATTGGGGAATAATTTTTGATTTCATAAAAATTTATATATAAATTATTTATGACATTAATTAAATAAATTGTTGATAATTTATAATTGAATAATTGTGTTAATTTGATTTAATTAACAAAAAAGATTAATCTTAAAATTATATTTATATTATAATTAATTAATATTAATTTTTTTATTATTAATAGTAAAACAAATTAAATTAATCCATATTTAAATTATATCATATATTAATATTAATATTGATATTAATATTACTATAGTATCAATAAAATCTGCAAAATCATAGAATATTATGATAATTTAAAATTAAAATAATATATTAAAATCTTTGATTGTGAATATATTATAAAACATTAATTGAATATAATATTCTAATATAAAATAATAAATATTATTGATTTAATTAAAATAATAATTATATTATATTATTAGAAATTTAAATATTTTTAAATATATTGAATTATAATAATATTATATTTAATGATTAAAATAAATATCAATTATGAATATTGCTTGATAAAATATCATACAAATAATATTTAACTTTAATATATATTCATATAATAGTAATAAAAAATCCATATTTTATATAAAAATATTAATATTTAATTGAATAGATTCTAAGATATAATTGTATTATATTAATTATAATTTTTATTAAATTTATATTAAAATTAAATATATCATATATAAAAATATATGATAATATAATATAATTACATATTTTATTAATAATTGATATATTTTAAAAATGATTATTATAAAATTATTATATTATTATAATAATTTTAATTAATTATATTATATAATTATTTATTTTATAATTATTATATTTATTATATATTGTGTCATCAATAGAATCCAAAGGTTCCCTTGGGAGTGTCAAAAGAGCTTCAAAATGGCGAGAATCCCAGCGTTTCGTTCGGCATTTCCCTGTATGCAAAAAGCCAAGCGGGTATGAACCGTCATTCCTGGGGCTCTTGCCTTGCAACCTTTCTCAACATCATGGACTTTAACGGTTCCATTGAATCGTTCTTCAACCATGCCATTCGCTTGCGGGGATGATATTGGCGTGGTTGAAATGGAAGAGATTGACAAACAGTCTGGTAATTTCTCTCATGAGATCAGAAATGAATTGCGTTCCACAATCGATGGAGGAATTTCGTTGGAAGCCCCACTCTGGAAAAACTTGCAGTTAAGGCGTCAGCGGACAGTACTGTATCAATTTTCTTCATGGAATCGTTCTGGGATACCTTGCTTGCTGTAATCCACCAAAGCAAGTTATAGCGATATCCGACGAAGACAGTGGGTAGCGGTCGGTCCAAACAAGTCATAGCTCCTTCCGAATTGGACCGGAAATGAGAGGATTTTGTGCAAAGGTGCCCATGGGACGCGACCTTTCTGAGATGTCTTTTGGCAGATGTCACCTGAGCGGCAGTATATCGTACTTCCTTTGTGACACACGGCAATAAAAGAATCAAGGAACTCTCTTTAATTGTTCTTTTGATTCCGCAGTGAGCGAACAATGCATCATGACGCCGTGTGCGTATGTTTCTCTAGTGGTTTTGAACCACAACTTGTGGGCCTGTTGTCCTGTCCAAGGTACACACCTGTAGAGAATGGTCAGAGTCCAGTATGTTACAGTTGATTTGTCCGTTTGTACGTCAGTGACAGTCTGTTTAGCAGCAGAAAGTATTGTCGTCATCGCTCGTCTTTTCCTGCATTTCTTTTAAATCATATGGGGGTATCTGGAGTTCATCCAGTTTTGAGGACTTTAGCGGCTTTGTAGCCTTTCCCTGCTCTTTATGACGTTTGATCTAGTACTCACACGAAAGGAACAAACGATCCCCCAGCACCACATGTAACAGTAGCGACACCTGGCAGTATTGCCCCAAGATCACGTCGCAGATGGGTTATCAATAACACAGGGGCTGGTAGAAACCGGAGTGTACGGTGTATGTATCGACTGCAATTTTTCGCCCGCGGAAACGTATTCAATCTTGCCTCCACATGACCTACACTTTTGGCAGTGTTGCGTACTGGTTTGAAGCACGAAAGACTTCCTACACCAGCAGTGAGCACCCAGTGTCTCGCAACACCGAAGCCTGCCAACCCATTGATAGCTCCGTTTCTAAAACACAGTCCATCAACAGATATGATTTGGTGCCAACACAAGGCCTTCTTCACATTCGTGGAGGACTAATGGGGTGTTTTGAATCATTTGGTTTGAAAGGGCACTTTTTCCTCAAATGGAGTTGCCATCACCAAAGAAACATCGCCATTGTTGCTTGCCAGCGACCTGATTTTGTGAACTTCTGTTCTGTCCACGAACTGGCCCAACCGGTCTACGTCGTGGTCGTTGTCCACGACAACCCCCCCACCCCCCCCACCCCCCCCCCCCCACCCCCTATTTTTTTTTGTCTATTTGTACGTAGAATCGTTTGTCCTTTATTGAGATTTTTTGTAATTATTCTTTTCTTTGAAATCATTGAGGGAGTAACGGGTTTTCCGGGGTGAGTACTGGTATTGACGAAAGTCCCTCGAAGCGGAAAAGATCCTGTCCGTTCTGGATAGGTATATCCTTGAGGACTCAAAATGACCCACGATTTCCTACTGTCACTTCCCTGTCTGATGGCTTAGTACATGACGCAAGAGACTCATAGATGGAAAATTCTCTTACCTAGCACGCCTTATCTGGGGGTGAGCGAAACAATACTGCTCAGCCATTGACCCATTTCTCTACCGTTTTCAACTTGCCTTTCTTTAAGGAAAGTGGCCGATCTATGCTCACGCTCTGGAACAAAGTTGTTCTTAAGAAGGAGATCTCGCAGTGATTGAAAACGTTTTGTTCGTTTTCGACAAATCGATCCATCGATCAACCATGACCATACGGATCAGAAACGTGGACAGATTCTCCTTTTTCAGGGCGCACAGAACGGCAAACGTTCGTGAAAAACGCTCAGCAGAACATTGAAATTTCGTGAGGAGTACTTCCCCTTTCCCCCCCCCCCTCTTTCACCTGATCCAAAGTTAATTTTTGTTTCGCTGCGAGTGTGTGGTACAGTGTCAAAGCGCTACTTTAAACAATGAGCAATATACAAATGTCCACATTTCCTTTGGCAACACACGACGTTGGTGACTTTCAAATCGGAAAAGGAAAACTCTCAATTTCATCCGTTTTTTTCCTCAAAGGTGGAACTTGGATATATGCCGCTTTTGGTTGAGGCATGGCAGCGGAACCGACTGGGGGCGGTTCTCTCGCTGCTGTATTCTTCTAATTTCCGCATAGTCTCTCATTCTATGTTATCAACTTAATTCCCTCTGTAGTCTATTTTCTTCAGCTTCGCTTCCCTATGTAGTTTATTTTCTTCCGCTTCAGCTTCCCTCGGTCGTTATTTTCTTCCCTCTCTCTTAGCCTGTATGCCCTATCTATCTGTGCATTGTTGCACATAAATTTTTTTAAGGTTACAAGTTTTTCTCCCTCAAAACCCAAGGTTCGCTTGTTTAACATATTATCACATCATCCATAATGAAATCGTCAGATTAATAAACCCAAACAATCTCAAAGTATGAATAAAAATAAGGCGATATATTGATGACTATTATGTTTCACAAAACCGTAATTATAGTATCTACAAATACAGGACTTCAATTTCGGTGTAAACAAAAACGTTACTAAAAAACAGGGGTAGATATGAAATCAAGGCCTGTATTTTCCAAATAATAAATTTGCAACTGTTATCAATTTGGAATTTACAAAAACAAACTGAAGTTTAATACACAAATGTTTTCCCTAAGAGAAAAAAAAATACACACATAAAGTTTTTCTGAAAATAGATCTTAATAAAGTTTTAGTTCGCAAATGTTTTGTTGTCAGTCTTCTTTCTTACTTACTTTCCACCGAATTTCCACAAACCAATGTTTACGTTATCCACAAAAAGAATATAAATTACAAAAAAAAAAAACAAATGGAATCCACACCCAATAAAAAGGGGGAAGAACACAAAATAGCGGAAAATCCTACCTAAAAAGATGAAAAGTGAAATAAAAACTAGATAGAGCCTATTGAGGAGAAGGTTTAAGAGATTTTGACAAAAGGGGTGAACAGGACAATGAAAGGGATACCAGGACCAGGAAACAGTAAGAGGAAATCAAGCAAAGCAAAAGAAGCCACAGACCGCCCTAAGCACCCTAGTGGTCCCGTCTCCGTGAACCTGGGACGGGAAAAAAAACCCAAATCACTGCACAATATTACAAGCCACTACAGTCATCATTACAAATACTACAAACACTCAATCACTATGCACATTCACCCAAAAAACTCAAGAAAATCTCGCACAACCCAGAAAAAAAAATGATCAAAAGATAAGATGTTTATTTGGTCAGCGCGGTAATAATCCACCCTACCAATTAGCGTGACGGAGGAGATGTTGATCCCTCACTCTGAAGGGGGCAAGGGGGGAAAAATTCCAAACTGACACAATAGGAAAAGCGCACGAAATAGTATTTATCAGAAGGGAAGGACTATTGACTCCCCAACGCCATGTCCCCTGCTAACGCAGGAAGAGGTTGGGGCTATTCAGTCCTGGGCAAGGGGACAATATTCTTATCCTTCTCGGGGGAAGGACATAGCGGATTCCTCAACGCCCTGCCCCCATGCTGCCAGGTTCGAGCACGAGGAGTTTGAGGCTATCGGTCCTGAGGTGGGGAAGGGTCCACAAAGAAATCCTACCAAAAAACAAAAAAACCCTTCCCGGAGTAGAGCAACAAAAAGAAATGTCAACACCCTAACACATATAGCAATAGAAAAAACAACAACAAAATGGCAAATATTCTACACAATAAATAATTAAACTTTCTTCTTTTTATCCTTTCCTCAAACCTTGAGGGGGGGGGCACAAATAGATCCTTTTTTTTTTATCTTCTCAAACCTTGAGGGTACACATATCAATCTTTTTTTTTAAACCAAGGGGCACAAATAGGAAATCTTTCTTTTTTTTTTTATTTTTGGCGAAACAAACGCAGCTACGCCGGTGAAACTGGAAGTCGGGGTCACACTGTCACATGTCATCTTGCATACCGCATTCATGACAGCATTACTCCATACGACACGCAATCTTTCCAATCTCCCAAAAGGAAGCAATACGACTGTTTTTTTCTCCCCCTTCTTCAGGGAAAACATTTTATCACAACACCACTTTGTAAACAGAAGTACACCAGTATCTCTCTCGCATGCGAGACAAAATAAATCCCGACAATGTCTTTCCTCACACCGAGAGCAAATCACTTTACCACTGTCTCTCTCTTTACACTGAGCGAAACATCTCGTCTTCACACTCCCCCCCCCCCCACCCTGCCCCCCCCCTCACTCTCTACCCCCCCCCACCCCCCCTCCCCCCCCACCCTCACAGAGCGCTACAATTAGTCTTCACACTTGTATCTATCTTTACACTGGAGATAAAATAATCTAGTTCGCTTCTATAAAGCTATGGCTTCAAATTCCGTTCTCCCCAAATTGGACCAGGTGAATACATAACTCCCGTAATCATGAGGACGCCTGCCTACGTAACAAGCTTTGGCTCTTTCTCCCTTCCCTGTCTCTCTCTCTGAGAAATATCATGCCCTCGAACTCTCCCCGTCCTGGAGATTAACGAGTCTGATTCTTTCGCGACTTCTTCTGATAAAGGCAATGAGCGCATTCAACTCCTCTCCCTGGAGTTGGTTAGGCTGGGGGGCTGAAAAACTACGGTGGGTTCCCAACATGGCCATCTTCAACCACCTCACGGGGTGAAAGAGAGGGGTGAAGGGGCGAAGGGTAAAGGGTGAAGTGCTCTGCTCTGAAATGAAAAGAATAAGGTTCGTTGTCGTACGTAACTGCTTCTCAATTTCAACTATGATTCTTTCTCTCTTCTTAAGTTTTCCCCTGTAGCTTTCCCAACTCTCTATCGCCCTCACTGGTAATGATGGTCAGCAACGAGGACCCCCGTCCTGAAGGTTCGAGTCTTAGGCATCTGCTGGGTTTTACCACTGACTCTTTCCCCCCTTCTCCTAGTGAGTGCATCCTCCGTGTTCACAACACATGACCAGCTCCTTACCTTACAGCCTTGTTAACCTATTCTCAGTGGTCACTTCACCCAATGACCACATTCGTTTCTTGTTGAGTTCATACTCACCATTATTTTGGGGACGCCGCTACCCGATACACTAGTAAGCCATATGAATATTCTTCCATAATTGTGGCGGGGAAATGATTCATATCACTAACTTACATGTGATGGAGGTCACATGCCTTGATGTGAGGCTACGTTCCCATGAAGTTTTATAATTCATTTTTTCTTTGGTCGCTGCTCTCCCCTCCCCCCCCCCCCCCCCCCCCCCCCCCCCCTCCCCCAACCTTACAGTGTTCTTGATCCTTGTACTGGTCGTGACGATCACACGGTACATTCGACTTGGACGTGACGCCGATGTGTGGAATTTTTTTTTTTTAGATTAATCATGTCACACACGATCACGTCTCGTCAGTAGCCGTTGAATCCTCATACAGCGGACTTCTGGAAAGTGGGCCCGATCTTTTCTTTTTTCGATACATACCTTCGTGTAGTGTGTGTGGTGGTGGGCGTGCGTGCGTGCGTGCGTGCGTGCTTGCCGCGTGCGTGCGTGCGTGGTGTGTTTGCGCAAATGAATTTTTTTTTAAAAATTCTATTTTTTATGAGGGCAAGTCTAATTTTCGAAACTTTGGGAACAAATTTACAAACTAACATCTGCCACATAGCCATGCTGAAACTCCTCAAACACAAGTGGAATTCCCAGGTCTTGTGGTTGTCCTTTTCCTGCACAACGACTCTATTTCACATAAGGGCTGGAATTTCCAGCTCACCACCAGTTCCACCTAAACCCACCCTCCATCCTTTTATCTACTTACCTCCCCACCCACCCCTCTTTGTGGCTCTGTAATGTCTGTGACGAATGCCTGGAATACCCCAAGCTGACGAGCTTTCGTGAGCACGCTTCACCGCGGTTTAGATAATACTGCCTTCATCTTTCGTTTCAAGAAAATGCCTGAACCAATTGATTTGGGAATAGGGGGGGGCGAGAGGGAGAAAGTGAAGAGAGAGAGAGGGAGGGAGGGAGGGAGGAGGGAGGGAAGAAGGAGGAGCGGAGAGAGGAGAGAGAGAAGAGAGAGAGAGAGAGACGGGGGGGTGGGGGGTGGGTAGGGAGGGCGACGTAACCACTTCCATTTATTCATGCAAACGCTGTTGGATCGTTCTGAAAAAGGGCTATAAGAAACACTGTGAATAGTGTTACATTTCATCGAGTACAACAGGTTGTTTCATAGACATCGACTTGACAGATTATAACACAAACGTCACGAATATCTAAGAGAGAGAGAGAGAGAGAGAGAGAGAGAGAGAGAGAGAGAGAGAGAGAGAGAGAGAGAGAGACAGACAGAGAAAAGTACAGAGAGACAGGGAGAGACACAGACAGACAGACACAGACAGAGGAAGAAAGAGAGAGAGACAGACAGAGACACATACACAGACAGAAAGAGCGTCAGAGACAGACAGAGAGTGAGAGTGAAGGCAGAGAAAACGGGGGACGAGGGGGCGGGAGGGCGAAAGATAGGTACGGAGAGAACCCCCATTTCCCATCCACTCCACCACCACCCACCCATCCCCCCACTCCCACCCTCCACGTCCACGAGCCTTTCCCGGAGGCAGCCCTCCCCACAGGGTCTCCATCAGGAGCCCAAAGCCCAGGGGCTGCCCGCTGACAAAGCAGGGCTGTGACGGTCTCCATCAGGAGCCCAAAGCCCGGGGCTGCCGACAGCCGCCCGCTGACAAAGCAGGGCTGTGACGGTCTCCATCAGGAGCCCAAAGCCCGGGGCTGCCGACAGCCGCCCGCTGACAAAGCAGGGCTGTGACGGTCTCCATCAGGAGCCCAAAGCCCGGGGCTGCCGACAGCCGCCCGCTGACAAAGCAGGGCTGTGACGGTCTCCATCAGGAGCCCAAAGCCCGGGGCTGCCCGCTGACAAAGCAGGGCTGTGACAGTCTCCATCAGAAGAAGCCCAAAGCCCGGGGCTGCCGACAGCCACCCGCTGACAAAGCAGGCCTGTGACGGTCTCCATCAGGAGCCCAAAGCCCGGGGCTGCCGACAGCCGCCCTCTGACAAAGCGGGCCTGTGACGGTCTCCATCGGGAGCCCAAACCCCGGGGCTGCCGACAGCCGCCCCTGACAAAGCAGGGCGTGACGTCTCCATCGGGACCCAAAACCCGGGTCTGCCGACGGGCCCCCGTGAAAAAGCAGGCGTGACCTCCACAGAAAACCCAAACCCCGGGGGCCCCCGACACCGCCCTTGACAAAGCAGGCCGTGACGGTCTCCTCAGGAGCCCAAAAGCCCGGGCTGCGACAGCCGCCCGTGACAAAGCGGGCCTGTACGGTCCCCAAACAGGACCCAAAACCCCGGGGGCGTCGACACCGCCCCTGACAAAGCAGGCCTGTACGGTCGGGCGGACCCCGGGGCCAATTACAGCTTAAATCCCTGAAAAAAGGCGGCTGAAAAACTCCCAAAAAAAGGGCGACCACACAGATCAACAAAATCAATCACAGCTCAAGGGTTTTAGGACAAAAATCACTGCTACTACTGGTTGACAATCGATAGGGCGGCCCCTCCTCCTTCTCTCCCCCCCCCCACCCCCACCCCTTCCCCCACAATCCCCTTCCTTCGCCCAAACCCTCTTCCCTCCGACTTCCTCCCGTTGGGTGGAATTCGGAACGGGTTCGTTTTGGGGGAATTGACTTCACCGTTTCCCCAGTTAATGTGTGCCCAACGTCAATTGCTCACAAGTGCCGAGCAGCGCCGCGCGGACACCACAAAAACCACCCACACACACAAACACACACACACACACACACACACACACACACACACACACACACACACACGTAGGCGAAACCCAGAGAGAGAAAGAGAAGAAGAGATAGAGAGTGAAGAGAGAAAGAGAAGGGGGGGGGGGGGGGGGGAGAAGGATAAAATGAGAAAAAAAGAAGAGAATAAAAAACAGAACAGCAAGAAGATAAAAAAGACAGAATAAAAATGAATGAAGAATAAGGGAATAAATGAATGAAAAAAGAATGAATAAAAAGTAAAAAAAGTTAAAAAAAAAAGACACAAAAAAAATATAACATTACGTTTTTTTGGGAAAAACCAAAATATAGAAAACAACAACAACAAAACAAGAAAAAAAATTTCACGTTTAGCATTTCGACTGTAAAAACATAAATAACACACCACTCCACAGTGAGGTACAGACCTTTCCTCTAGTAAAGTATAAACCAGCAAAGAAATGATGAAAGGACAGACCACTGATGCGGAAGACCGATTTAATGTGTTGTTGTTTTTCCACAGAAGCCTAATCGTTCTCAAGTTCTGCGAAACCCGGGTGGGAACAGACTTTTTCAACCTACCACAGACTTTTGTACCTACCACAACTCTTGATACCAACCACAACTCTTCATACCTCCCACAACTCTTCACACCTACCACTTGGACAACCTTTGCGCTGACGGGGGTCGACTTTTTTTACCGTCTGTCCCCACGCTTACCAAATGTTCCCATCTAGAGGGTAAAACGACATTCACCAAATCTAAGATCGATCGCTCGACCACTTTTCAGTCGGGGCCCCGTAGAGCAACGATTAGCTCATCATTTCCACAACTACGTTGAAATGCCGTTGTTTTTTAATTTTGTCTTTTAAAAAAGCAATGCTAAAGTCTTTTCGTCTTTAGTCTGTTTCTTTTTTTTTCCATCGCGCAATCAACAAAACCGCTTTACAGGAAGGCTGCGCATTATTAATATTTAAAACTTAGGCTTGCTTTGAAAAAAAAAATTTTTTTTTTTTTGTCTTCTTTTAATTTGCAAACATTCTTCGTATCGAAAGACGATCGAACACCTCCTCCTAAACTTCATGCCCGGGAAGTAGATTTCCCCACGCTTGTTGAAACGGCTCTTCCCGCCATTTAAAACAAAAGGCCCAGAGAGAACGTAATTGCCACTCTACCCCCTTGCCCCCCACCAAATTTTCGGGCGAAAGTGCCCTAGAATCAGCATATTTTGTTCTCTGACAAGTAAACTTCAAAACCAAAAAAAAACGATTATCTTTAAACAAACAACGTGCAGGGTTATCCGTTTTTAATACTAATTTTCTAAACTTTTCAGATTTCAGTTTTTGTTTTTAAACCTATTTTTTTTTCCCGGTCATTTTCAATAACATCATTTCCGCAAACATTTTTCAAATGATCTTTTGTCTTTCATGTGAAATAAAACACAGTCTTTTTCGTTCTCTAAAGCTTTTAAAAAAAAAAACCGAGTTATATTTCTGGCATAAAATCCACAACTTATCCCAGCAGTCTTCCCGAAAGCTAGTTTCGACAAATGTTTCTCTTTTTAACATTCTCTTTCGCCGAACAGTCATCTATAATAAATATGTCTGCGTTCCTTCAAACAAAAAAAAAAGCGTTTTTAGACATCAATGTTTATTGCTGGATCAACTAAAAATATTTTACATCGTCCCCTATAAACCTTCTATCTATAGCTTTTTCCATTTAAGGTTGGCGAAAATCCAATATGATTTAAAATTATAACGATAAAACTGTTGAATAAGTCTAAGGGCAAATTTGTTTTTTTTCCCCAACCTCTGCCCACAAATCATTTAAAAATGGGGATTTTATCAAAGTTTAACGCTCCATATTTTTAACAGAATTTTAAACTAATCCAGTTATTATTTTATCATACTCTCCGTCAAAAATTTTTAGTATAATAAAACCCTACGAGGTCTAAAGTGAAGATAACCAAATTTATTTTTTGTAAATTTTTCTATTTAATCAACATTGATTTTGTTGCTTTTTGTTAGACTTAATATCCCGCCTTGGAAGAAAGCGTGGAAACGTTAAGACTTTAACGTCTAATTTTGCCCGCTAATATTATCCCTTTTAAACATCACTAACGGCCCACAAAACCCCCTCCCCTCCAATCTTTAAAGCCCCAAATTTTAAAACTTGGAACGGTCCCTAATTTTTGTTGAAAAGAACTGTAATTTTGTAGAAGCTTTTTTTTCAACTTTTCTTTTCTTGGAGGAGTACGCTTTTTTCCCCTACGGGGTATTTCAATTTCTTTTCCGACTATTGTCGCCGGCATAAGCTTACTGTAAAGGGCCAATTGAATGCTTTCTGAAACTTTTTTTTGGGGGCTAAAAATTAAAATGGGGTTATGAATTCAAATTTTATTCCCCTTCAAATATGGTTTTTAAGTGCCTTTGAGGTCAGGTTTTCGAACTATTTATTTCAAACTGCCAAAAAAAAATTTTTTGCCCCTAGTTTCCAGTTGTTCTAGTTTAGGAAATTTTTTTCTTCGCCAACCTCTTTGCGTTTTAACACCCTTTTAGGTCCAAAACATACAAAGCCCTATCTCACCATTCGTTCAAAGTCCGCAACGTCGCAAGGTCTTTTAATTCTAAAGTTATACACCTCACGGAGCAAGTAACCCCGATTCTTCTGGGCCCACCGACATTTTTTTTTTAGTACGATTATTTTATTTTAAACAATGTGAGGTTATCGCATTTTACAACTTTTCCTCTTTTTTTCTTTGTTTTTATATTAAATGATCCACCCCCCACAAACTAATCTTTTAAAATGTAAATTAGGGGAAATTTTATAAAATTTATAATCGCAATATCAGCTTTCCCGGGGGAAGAGCTCTTAAAACAGTTTAGGGGGCCCCCATCATATAATTTTCATCATGCTTTGCCATCTAAATGAACATAGATAATGAATGAATGAAGACGAGCGGACTTTCCCCTCATAATATTTTTGGTCGGGGTAACTCAAATCTTTTAAATTTTTAGCCGTAAGCCCAAATTTTAAACTAGCTCTTTATCAAAAAGTAACCCCCCCTTTTTTCTTCAGCTTGAAGTTAACATTTTTTTTCAATTTGCATTGTTAATTTTAGAGTAATGTCAAAGTTTTCTCATTGCTTCTTTTAGGACAAAACCCTAATAACCATCAGGTATTGTTTCTGGGTACTTTTTCCCTGATTTGTCAACTTTTAGAACCGTATTTTCTCCTTGGCTTCGCTTATATTAAACCATAACGACTTTGTAAAATATTTCATGGAGGGGCGACCGTTTTGGCCCCGCAATTGTTATCAATAGCATTTCTAAAAACGAAGGACGTCTTGGGTTGTTATTGTTAAAACATTTTTTGAACGAAATAAAAAGAGCGCGTTCAAATAAAACTGATGCAAAATATTCTGTTGGGCCCACTACAATCTTAAAATATAGCAACTGATACTCTTGACATTGGGCTGTGACCCAGACTGCCTCTTTTCATAAAAAGTGAGAACTCCATTGAAGAGCTATCTTAACCCCCCTATTGAAAACGACCACATCAAAAGCGGGGTTTAGTCACCATGCAGTTTTATCAGAACCAGTTAAACTTTGCTGTGTTTTGCGCATCAACTGGGTGTGGAGTGCGTATGCTGATCATTAAATCACCATGATCCTTTGGTGAGGCATGTACAGATTTCATTCTATTACACCCTTCAGGCGTATTTTGACTGAACTGCAAGCTCCTTTTACCAAAGACAAACCGTTTAATCCATTCAGCAACAGAATAGACTGAAGGCTTTTGAAAGAATCTGTAACGAATTCAATATTAATGTTAAGACAGACTTAGACAAAATTGGATCTTAATCATGGCCTAAGGCGACCTTTATTTTGGGGGCACGCACAGAAAGTATAACTATACTGGCATCCTCCTTTCAAAACTTTCTTTTTGGCCCAACTGTTCACCCGGGGTCCCTACAGCAAGAGCATAAAACAGCATGGGCAACTTTTAAACTTAGAAAATTTCTAAGGGCCTAACTAGAGCGGGAATAGAACGAATAAACGACTCTATTCGTACTTACCTTTGGTGTTTGCTAGGTTCGCAAGCACAGGCGAATCGAGCATAACTGATCCTTCTACTGGCTTTGATGCACAAAAACAATACTTAGCAAATTTTAAGAGATGCCATTAATTCTACAGTTGATTTACCTTCAAGTATTCAAAGGAAACCAACATGTTTTAACAATACGCAAGATCGAAAGTAGACTTTGCTGTTGGCACTGGTTTATACATGCTGCCTTCTGACCTCAGACTCCAGATAGGTACAATAATAAACTATAAAAAATGAAATTCTATAGCAGGCAATGAACAGAAGGTTGGAAAAACGACATAAATTCTGAGCCAGTAATATTACAAACAATAAAAGAACCCCCAAAGTTTAAAATCATCCAATCCCCGAAGTCCAAACCCCAAAAGTCATTGAAGACTCAGCAAAGCTCGCGGACTCTGTTCGCGATGACCATAAAATATGAAAAGACACGCTTGTTTTTGGGATTAACTGGCATAGGATTACTTGGTCTTTACTTACTAAATAGTAACCCAACTATTACAAGAACTAATGCCCAAATAAGTGCTGGGCCAAAAAGCCAACTACTTTGCTGCAGTAACAAAAGCCAGCTGACAATACTCCCCAATATGCCAGGTAAAGAGTCTATAGCTTTACCGGCTAATTTTTTTTAAAAATCCGCAAGATGATAAAGCGTTTTTTTACCCATGATTTATCAGGCGGCGATGGAGGCGATGGCGACGGAGGCACTGAACTTTTGCTACCACCACCTGTAATAGCCATCACCAGGGGTACTTATTGCAAATCCTAAGGCAGTTATAACGCTTGCTAATGTGACGCCTTGCTCTCTAAACAGCGTTCGAAATTCGTTCTGCTAGCGTTGTGTCTTCATATAAAATTTTTTCGATAGTTTTCTTTTATTCTATTCACTTGAGTTCGAAATTTGGTCTCGGTTAGTAGTTAGCGCTTCTAGTTTTGCTGATCTTTCTTGTTCAAATTTTTTAGTCTTTGCCCTTATTCTTTCTTTAATCTCACGCCCTACGATGCCGGTCATCACCTCAACGAGTTCTCTTTTTCCCTTTTTATATGCTAAACTAGTTCACCTAGTTTTGCTAAATTTTTTTAATTCGCCTCTAATGGTTCTTAAAGCATGATCAAGGGCCGTTATTTTTCCGCATGGGTAGGGGTGAGTCGTGTATAGTCTTAATGCTGTTTCTTCTGAAAAACTGGTTTCTGCTTCTATTGCATTTATTATTTCATCTGCCGATTGATTTAATTCTTCAAGTTCCATGTTTTGTATTTGGTTAGCTGTTGGGAGTTCCTGCAGTGTGTTTTGAAGTTTAGAAACTGCCTCCGCCCTTAATTTCGGTCTAACAAGACCAAGGCGATTTTGATCTTTCACACTGATCTTTGTATAAATTGTACTCTTGGCTAAAAACTTTGATGGGTGGGGTTTAGTTGTAAGCCGAACAAGTTGCCCTTGATCGTTTTTTACAGACAAATGATCATCTTTTAATTCAAAATCATTTGGGTCTATAAATTCGGGAGGGTTCTTGACCTAAACTTTCGTAAAATATTAACCTTACTTTCTGTTAATTCATGCCGCATTGAGAGCTTTGAGCGATGTTGTATTAAAGGGATAAATTTCACTCATGTCGTCTCCAGGATCAAAAACATCATAATCTTCTTCATCTTCCCAATTCCTGCCATGTTTTTAAATAATTAATTTTTTTTTTTGCTTCATAAAAATGTCACAAGCACATGGCTCGATTCTTAAACCCGCATAGAAGACTGAAAGAACCCTTTGGCGTGAAGGGAAATAAGCGGACTATTACTGTTCCAAATAATCCATCTACTATTGATGCAGATCAAATTCTTACTGTAAAATTTTCCAGACCAGGAGCAAATGACGGATTGTGCCAGCTCTCGCGTCTTACTTTTCAAAATAGCGCTCGCTTCAACAACAGACCCAAACAGGACAGTTGTACAGAATCTGGGGCGGGCAATCTTTAAGAAATTTCTATAAAACTTGAGGGCCAAGAAATATTTTTTTTTACACAATGCAGACATATTTTAACCTATTCTGATCTATGCAAACCGGGACTGAAAGGGCTGACTTTGCGTTTCAAGGAATAGAAAATGAAGAAGCACTAAAAAATAGAAATAGGTGCCGCAGATACTAAAGACGGCAAAAAGTATGTGGCTGTAAATTTTGCGTTTGGAAATCGCTTTTCCATTCCCTTAGATTTTGAGTTGTTAAAAGCGCATGCGCCATACTTTCAAGGAGAAATTAAAAGACAGACTGTCATATGAACTAACTTTTAACGAATACAACGTGTTATCAGATCAACAGACACCGAAGCAAAGTAACAGCATTTCTGACATCTCTTTAGAGTTTGACGTTGTTAGCGCCCCTAATTTAGAAAGGCTGATTGAGCAAAAATATCATCAAAATTAGCAATATATACGAAAGAGTGATTCATTATACAACATATCCTAGAAGCAGGGCAGACGCTATAGGGAATTTTAGTTTTAAGCGTCTCGCAAGATCGCTTAAAGGTATTTTATTGCTGTGTGAAGATGAAGAACCATTCAAAGAGGAAGTGAAAAGTTTTTTAAATCCAAAAATAACGAAAGTACAATTTCGATTGAGGGATCCTAACCAAATCTATCTAGCGGTCTTAAACCTTATCAGCATTTTGATGAAATAAGAAAACTGTTTGGGGGTGGGAGGTGTAGAAATCCAACAGTTGACCTTGTGGCTAAAGATCTAAAAACCTTCACAGCGTAAGACTTGATGATTATTTAACAACAAAATAGGGTTTTAAATGGATTGACCTAAGGTCAACGGAGGATAATCAGTTACATGGAAGCGGGAGAACTGAAGAGACGTAATAAACATTCCCAAAATTTATAAAGAAGAAAAGCCGATAAACCGCTTAATGTACATTTGTTTTTAATAATAAAGCGCAGCTGAATATTTAAAATAACAATTAAAAGATATACAATACTAAAATTTTTTTTATTTTATAAAAAGCATGTCTGTTCAGGTTTATTTCCAAAAGTACCTACAGCGCCAAGTTATCAAACGAAGGGATAGAAAAAACCCCTGACATAAAAGCCTTCAATTAACAAACATTCGCAAATGCAACAAAAACAAGAGCAGGACCTTTCAAAATACAGCAAAACCAAACGAAGGTATTCTGCTGGGCCCTTTTAAAGCTGTTACATATGTTAATACTGGAACATCGACTATAAAACGCTCTATCAGCAGGAACAGTGTTGGTCTCTAGCAACGGCATAGGGGCACCCGCGCTTTACCTCTAGGCGGTTTGTCTTTAGCTCTCGGCCTTTTTTCGTTAGCTGTAGGTCTGCTAGCAAAAAAATAAAAACTAAACTCCAAAAGCAACACAGCTATGGTTCAACTAATAACGGCTAAACTTAGTTTTGTTCAAACTGACAATAAATAAAGCCTAGTTGACTCAAACATCACGGGTGAAGAATTTAATCGTTTACAGGCCGATTTTGATGACTACAAAAGACAAAAGTTTGATCTTCAAAGAAAGGCGGGGGCCAAGTTTTCTCAACAGCCAGAACGCCGAGCAGATAAAAAAGGAATGCTTTAAAAAAAATAAACGAAACAATTAAACTCCCGTTCTAAACAGCTCACAGTAACAACATCGAAGGGGTGTTTATACTTTAGTTTATGAGTCTAAGCACAAAAAGACCGTTGATTTGATTCTGATTAAGCCGTTGTATTTTTTTAATTTAAAATAAATATGTTGGCTTAGAAAAGAAAGACAGCATGGCAAAAAAATATGAAGGCCCAGATGAATTGTTTGAAGGGAAACTCGAGAAAGAGCGTTTGTCAAGAGCACTGAATGATATTGATTTAGAAGTTATTAATCCAGAAAACGGCGGGCAAGCGTTGTTTCATGCATTTCTCAAGTTCAAGTAAACTAACAATAGACCCCGCCAGTTAAAGTAAAAGTTAGCTGTTTTAAAACGACTATATAACAATAAATGAAGAAAATCTAGAAGTCGGGTCTCAACTAAACAGCAGACTATTCTTTTTTCATAATGACTTAACACCTGGTTGGGCAGACGAACTGCTTACACAGTTTTAACGCTGCCGCTGAAGAAGCTAAAATGAAGGCTCTGGTGGTCAGAGGGCGAAGTCTTTGAGATTAGATTAAAACAGGCTAAGTATGCACCTATTGCAGCAAGGCTTACATTTTCCTACCTCGGAGTTGGTTTTAAAGAGAGGCAGTTTTAAACATAAAAAATTCAGACAAAAAAAAAATGTTTCATGTGGTGGGGTTCTTCAAGGCTGCATCATGTTTCCCCGAACAAAGCAGAAAGAGTGACTAACTACGCAATAACGCCAAAGATCTTAACTTCAATGGAATATCCTTTCCTGTTAGTGTAGACCAAATTGATCAGTTTGGGGGAAAAACAAAACAACCCAATAACTGTTAATGTATACACATGGGATGAGGAAACAAATTTGGTGCCAATTAAAGTGTCCAAGAACAGTCCAACAATGGCGAACCAGCCAAAAGTCATGGGCTTACTCCCCAAAGTTTTTTGCCACAGGGCTGCCCCATTACACATTGATACGGGACAAGAGGCAGATTATTAGCGCATACTTCAAAGCATGAACATAAACAAGAAAACTGTAGAAAATGTTTAACAAGAATTCCAACCGCTCAAGGGCCGCGCTTGAACATATAAAACATTGTAAAAGTTCTGTAACTGTAAGACAGAACTAACTACGCCCCCGCCAGGATCTAAAGTTAGTTTAAAAGAACTGGGAAAAGGCTGCAAACAAGTCCATACGTAGTTTACGCAACTTCGAGTCGCTTATTGTTCCTTATGAAGGGCCACACCCCCAAAAAATTCGAAAAACAGTCTTAATGAGTAATCATCAGATTTGTTCATTTTCCCTTTATTATTGTTTGGGGCGGATGGCGTTTATTCAGAGCCAGAATTATATAGAGGACCAGATGCTGCAGAAACATTCTAAAACGCATGCAGCAAGTGCGTAACGCCTGTTCTAATAATCTAAACTTTTCTGAAATCATAATGGCGCCTGAAGACCAACAAAAGTATGACTCAGCCACGCATTGTTGGATTGCGGTTTAGAGCTAACGCCCAAGAGTTAAACCCCACAGTAAAGACCATGATCACATTAGTGGGAATTTAGAGGTTGCAGCGCACAGTAAATGCAATCTTCAAATAAAGTTTGATTTCCCAAAAACAAGGAAGCTGCCTGTATTCTTTCACAACTTGCGAGTTAGACTCTCACCTTATAATGGGAAGCATAACCAGCGCCTTCAGGGTACATGCATTACACATTTATCAGAAAAGTACATGTGTTTCACTTTAAATAACATGTCTTTTTACGACTCATGCAACACATGATGGGCTCATTAGAGGCACTGGCTAAGTCCTTAAAGTCCGCCCAATAACGGAAAAATAATTTTTACTCAACTCTTGTTAGAAAGGGTGTTTACCCTTATGAATACATGAACAGTTGGGAAAGGTTTGATGAAGATACACTTCCGCCTAAAGGCGCGTTCTTTTCTAGTCTTAGAGGAAAGGACATCAGCGACCTCCGATTACCAGCATGCTCAAGATGCTTGGCAAAAGTTAGATTTTAAAACGAAGGAGACTATCATGACTCCTATTAAGGCAATGTATGTTTGTTGGCGGACGTCTTTGAAAATTATAGAAAGACCTGCATGAAACATTACAGTTTGGGTCCTGCGGGATTTTATTTCTGCACCCGGGATGAGCTGGGACCTTTCTTAAAGTTTACTGGAGTACAGATTGATTTTTTGTCAGATTTACCAATGATTCAATGATTTAAAACGGATTGCGTGGGGGAATTAGTAAAGGCGTCGCATCATTACTGTAAAGCAAACAACAAATACTTGGACGACTATGATCCGAGAAAAGGTCTAACTATCTTATGTTTTAGATGCAAAAAATCTGTATGGTTTGGCTATGGCGCAATCACTTCCATTACGCAACTTTAAAATGTACACAGGGGTGATCCGAACAATATTCAAAAGGCATTAAAGTGGTTGGGCAGTTTAAAAGCCTGATCAACAGCGTGATTTCATTCTAGAAGTTGACTTAGAATATCCTCATGAACTCCATGACCTGGGATAATGACTATCCATTGGCAGCAGAAAGTCTAAAGATGAATCCAAGAGAGCCGCCTAAACTTGTGCCTAATCTTCGAGGGAAAAAAAATTATGTCTGTCATTACAGGCTTCTAACAATTTATTTAAGACATGTTTTAAGTTGACAGCTGTTCATCGTATAATCGCTTTTGATCAAAAACATTTCATGAAACCATACATCATGAGAACACTGATCTCAGAACTAAATCCACAGATGCTTCAGAAAAAGATTTTTCAAGTTGATGAACAACAGCTGTTTTGGGAAAAACTATGGAGAATCCGCACAAGCGCAAAGACGTCAGATTGGGCACCAAAGAGAACGAAGCAATTAAGCTAACTTCAAAACCAAATTATCAGGACTTCAGAAGATTTTCATGATCAGCTTTTCGCATAATGATGAAAAAAAAAGAAAGTCAAATTAGACAAACCTTATTTAAATTTGGGTTTACCGTTTTAGAATTAAACAAAGCTTTTGATGTTTAGGAATTTTTTTATGACTACTTTAAACCCTTGTATCCAGAGTCCAGAGTACTTTAACACAGATACAGACAGTTTTGTTATAGTATTCCTACTGAAGACATCTAAAAAAGACATGGAATTAGAAGTAATAAAGGGCATGTGGGATGGTACGACACATCTGATTACCCTAAAGATTCGCCTTTGCATTCAATTACTAACAAGAAGGTTTTAGGAAAGATGAAGGATGAATTATCTGGAAAGGTGATTAAGGAGTATGTTGGTTTAAGGTCGAAAATGTACAGTATTTCGAGCCAGGAGAAAATCATTAAGAAAGCAAAGGGAATACCTCGCAGCGTTGTGCAGTCAAACATATCACATGGCAACTACAAAGAAGCGTTTGTTTGACAATAATGCTTTTCATCATGACAACGTAAAACTGCGATCTAATCTACATGAGATCAACACAACAGTTGTAACAAAGAAGTCGTTAGATAGAAGAAACACAAAACGTGTGTTTGTTAATCCAGAGTTTTCATATGCAATTGGCACTGGAGAACCGTAAATTAATTAAAGCGAACTGTGCCTGGTGGGATTATCTGCAGTTCTTCCTTCACAAAAGATCTTGAGGGGCTGGCTGTTTTGTTGTGTCAGTTTCTCGTAAATAATACACGGGCGGATTCATTTTTACAATTCTTTTTATTTCGTACGGGTCAACACTCCAAACTGGATCTGTTGCCCTGATGCGAGGTCCCCTTCTGCTTCCCCCGGTAAATAAAGGTACCTTACTTCAATCCAAATGGTAATAGTTTTGCTGGATGAAGACTCTCCTTCAGCAACATTTATTGTTTTTCTTTTTGATTGCTTGTACTGGTTTAAACCCTTTAAATTCTTCATTATTCATTGCGCGCAAAACTGAGGGCAATCTTCTAACCCATTCTGTGTTGCGAGAATTGTCAATCAGCTCTCTGTGATACTGGTAGAGAAAAGTCTTTCGGCTAACTGTTTGTTAAAGTTTTCAACTAAAGCCTGTGATCTGTGAACTCCCGAATGCCTCTTTTGCGTAACTCTATGTTTCAACAATAATTGATTCACTTGGCCTTTAAATTCTTTTCCATCATCGACTTGAATCATGCGAGGATAAGTTAGTGGCCCTCGTTGGTATATCAGCTGTATGGCAACAGCAACAGCAGAAGCACTCTTTTGTGTTAATGTTCTGCATCTTTGTACTTGAAGCTATGTCAATGACTGTGAGTGCGTACTTAAATCTTTTTCGTCTAATCCTATCAAGGGTAAATATAGAAGATCCATTTGATGGGTGTCGTTTGAGTTGTATTGACAAAGTGTGGTCTCTGTTCGTCTAGAGCCTGGTAAATAAATTTGCCAAATCGCTTGTTTAGATAACCATTCTTTTGCTGTTTGTTCACTGACTCCAGCTGCTTGGCTTAGCTTTTAATTGCTGTTATTCCCTTCCAATATCCTTTTGGCGAATAATAATTTTGTTCATTTTTTACTCAGCCAATATTATGTGCAACAAAATACACAACGGTCATACCAACGACAATAAACCCAATTTCTTGCATCTTTTGTTTTCTGATGGTTGATAAAAGTCACTGAATTTTGTGGGGGCAATGTCTCGATTGGTTTGCCTGTTACAAGATAATATTGTTTTATTGCTTGATCAACATTTTTAAATGTGTAAGCTGCATGCCCCTGTTTTTTCAGTGTGTCATTAATAAAATCTAACTGCTCAAGTCTCTGCTTTCATAGGCGTCTTGTGCAGCTGCTAGTTGCTCCATAGCTTTGTTATGTCTTTTTCTCTCGCCGTCATCCCGCCATTTTACTAAATGCGAAATTACTTCCGCTAAAAGCAAGCGCATTCACCACAGCGCCACCTATCATCATTACGAGTGAGGCCATTTTTTATAAATGTATTTTTTTCTTACATATTTATA
>JAFLJL010015801.1:0-17739 GCA_018398815.1 Conus ventricosus | reverse complement strand
ACAAGAACATAGACAAAAACACAAATGAGTGATGGAAATGGAAATAATTTCTTAATGTTGCTCAGCTGTGTAGACACCTAATTTGCAGGTTTTTCTTTCGTTTTATTTTCTTCTATGCAAAACCAAAAACACATTGTACCCCCTGACAAAGGCTATTACCAATGTCAAAAAAGATTCAGATTCAGTGTCAGTGTCTTCACTCTCTCTCTCGTCTTTCTCTCTCTCTCTCTCTCTCTTCTCTCTCTTGACACAACACACACACACACACACACCACCAACAACACACACACACAACACACGCACTACACAACACATACACAGACACACAACGGCGTGCGCACGCACGCACGCACGTACGTACACACACACACGCACATACGTACGTACACACACACACACACACACACACCACACACACACACCACACTACACACACACAACACACACACCACACACACACACACAACACACACACCACGCGCACGCGCCACGCGACAACCACACACTACACACACACACACAAACAACAACACACACACACACACACCACACACACACACACACACACACACACACACACGCGCACGCGCACGCGCACACGCACGCACGCCACGCACGCACACACACACACACACACACACACACAACACACACACACACACACAGTACCGCACAACACGACACGCACAACAGCACAAAACGCACACCACTACACAAAACACGCACACGCACACGCACACACACACGCACACGCACACGCCACGACACGCACACACCACAGTCTGCTCCCCTTCTCCGTTCCTGCTGGTTCCCTTCATTTCTCCTCCCTCGCCCTTTGGCTCTTTGACATCTCCACCCAACCTGCTTCTTCATCCCTCTCTCCCCATTCTGTCTGTCTGTCTGTCTGTCTTTGCCCGTTCTGTGTCTGTCTGCTGTCTGTCTTCGATTCTGTCTGTCTTCTCTTCTGTCTCTCCTATCTCTCTCTCTCTCTCTCTCTCTCTCTCTCTCTCTCTCTCTCTCTCTCTCTCTCTCTCTTTGGCTGTGTGTCGGTTAATCTCTCTCTCTCCTTCTCCTTCTCTCTCCTTCTCGTTCTGTCTGTCTGTCCGTCTGTCTCTCTGTCTGTCTTTCGGTATCTGGTCTCTTTCTCTCTTTGGCTGTGTGTCTGTCAATCTCTCTTTCCTCTTTGTCTTCTGTCTGTCTGTCTGTCTGTCTGTCTGTCTGTCTGTCTTGTCTGTCTCTCTCTCTCTCTCTCTCTCTCTCCCTCTCTCTCTCTGTCTCCCTCTCTCTGTCCCCCCCCCCCCCCCCCCCTCCCTTGCTTGTCATTTCTTCGTCTCCTTGCCCCTAGAAAGATCACCTTAACGAATAAATTGAGGTGATGTCCCAACGAATACACCTGCCGTTGAATGGAACATAATATGCTACATTTTCCGGAGATCCGAATTCAAGGGGGGGTTTTTTTTAAACTGTATAAAAAAAAACAACAAAAAACGTACACACCCCAAAAGGGTCACCACGGGGGAAATGGCCTTTCGAGTGGCCCCGTGGCCTTCTTTATAACGACCAACTTTTTTTAGCAACTATTTTGAACCGCCCCTGTTTTACCCCCTGAAAAACAAAATGGAGAAAAAACAGAATTTGAGGCGGGAAAGGGGCATAATTGTACTTGTGGGGGGAATCCAGTTTAGGATGGAGATTTTACTCCGGGCGGAATGACGTCTTGTTACGTCCCTTCCCTTGGTGAAGAGAGGCACCCAAAGGGCATCATCCCCGTTCCTGCTAAAGGGACTGAAATTATTCTTGTTGAAAAGTGTGGCATATGCCACGCCCAGAAGACAATCAAAGTAAGAAAAGAAAATGTTTTTAAGCCCCGGGAAAGCCAAAGGGTCACTCGGGGCTGTCCCTTTTTAAAATCAATACCATCATTAAAAAAAAAAAAACTTTCCACATCTCTTTAAATGAAAACGTCTAAAAAACGCACCAGAAACTTCTTTTTAAAAAATTTTTTCCGTAAAATCTTAAATCAGATAAAAAATGTTAATCTCTCTCAAAAACTAAAGGGTTCCGTCGGCGGGACATCCTGAACAGGACTTCAGGGAAACCCCGGAAAATCAAGAGATTCTGAAGACTTTGTAACAAACAAGAAAAGAAAAACAGCCGGGAGAAAGACGAAAGATTTATTACTGTACTATCTTCTTGGGTAAAAAGTGTTTTGCTGTACTGTGTTGCTTTTAAATACTTTTTAATAATTTGTGTTTGAAAAAATACAAAAAAAGGATCTGGTGTTTCCCTTAAAAAGGCAAAAAACCAAAAAAAAACTAAACAAACAAAACAAAACATATCGCTCGGAAATGATTTTCTTCTTTTAAAAGGGAAACGAATTCGCTTAAAAGCGAGCGCTGCAACACGGCGAAAAAAACCCCCAGGACAGAGACTGACAATGTGGGGCTCTTCCAGGGGCCCTCTCTGTCCAAATTAAAAAAAGCCCCCCCCCCCCCCCCCCCCCCCCCCCCCCCCCCCCCCCCAAAAAACAGCATATTGCATAATACAATACACTGTGATCTAATGAATAACAACTGAGCAGTCCATCTGCAATGGGTCAATAATAATACGTACATACAACACAAAACACCCAACAATGCAAAGCAAAAAAAACCACGAAGCCAAAAACACAAAAAAATACAACATGGTTCGTGAGGGAGCATCCCATCAACAATTCCCAAAGCATGTCCCGTTGACAATTGTCCGCAAGAACAACAAAAGTTAAAAATTTATGCCCGAAAAAAGAGATTTTTTTCGAAGTAATGCGCGCGTTTTAGTTGTTTTCCTACTTCAACAAATCTGTATATAACGGTTTATCTTTAAACCGATCAAACAATCAAACAATCCTCAGTCAATCAACTGTCAATCTATCATCTATCCATCTATTTTTTAACACTACATAAACATAAACATGCTACATACATACATGGGATAGTTATTAAATATATGACAGACAGATAGATAGATGTATGTATTTTCGTTTCTTTTTTCAATCGGGCGTTACTCTTTTGTATTTTAGACTTTGATTTGTGGGGTGTGTGGTGTGTGTGGTGTTGTTGGGGTTGGGGTTTTGGTGTGTGTGTGAAGAGAGAGAGGGCAAAAAGGGGGAAAGGGGAGGGGGAGGGGAGAGAGAGAGCGTGCGTGCGTGAGAGAGAGACAGACAGCAGACGAGAAGGAAAGAGGACAGAGCGAAAAGACAATTTCCCGTAAGTCCGGTACCTTCTTTCCCCAAAGTCTAGATACACTGCCCTAACCTTTTTTAAAAACCAAATGTCAAGGGGTTTGGGGCACAGCGAGCGGGTATCATTTTGCAGCAGCAATGGTATCTCTCTTTTTAATGAAAACAGCAACAGGCAAAAAGGGGCATAACACCCACGCGACAGACACACTATCCCCCCTTTACTACCCGGGGACGTAAGCAAGTTGGTGGGGCAACGCAAAGGCAGGGGAAGATAACGTAAAAAGGGAAAGGGGTGGCGGGGGGGGGGGGGGGGGGGGGGGGGGGGGGGGGCCAAGGGGGAGACGAGACACAGAACTGTGGAGGCGGGGAGCTGGGGGTGGGGTAGGGATGGGGGTTAAGGGTGGGGGAGGCGGCGGGTGGTGAGGGGGGTGGCGGCGGCCGGTGTTGGGGAGGCGGGGAGGAATCGGTTGAGTGATGAGAGGAGCGGAGAAAAAAAAGCAGAACACAATATCTTCACAAGCGATGGAAATTAACACGAACACGCAACGGCGTTTGGTCGAAAAGCCAATGAGCCCCTAAGCCCAAAATAACCGGCAGTCTGTCACTGAAGTGGTCGGGGGGTCACTCTGTAGTGACAGAAACACCGTTGTTGGTCCTGAGGCTGCTCTGTGTGTGTGTGTGTGTGTGTGTATGTCCATCCCTTTCTGGGAAACCAAAGTGCTTCACTGCATGGTGACGACAGCCTGGTGTAAAAAGCAACCTTTGAACTGATTCAATCAGGAAGTTGTCAGTCCCCCCCCCCCCTCCCCCCCACCCCTCAAAAAAAGGCTGAAATCACGCGGGGATTTTTTTTTTTAGCGTGAAACTACGTCGTTCCTTCTGATCTTCTCCACACACACACACACACAGCCCCCCCCCCTACACACACACACACACACACAAAGAAACTGCAAACCTTTTCACGCCTTGCCCATGCAAGAAGCACGTACGCCTCGCATGTCGTGAAACACCATGTTCGATTCGTGGCAACGGCTAGCGACTGTGAATAGACTTTATGGCCGCACAGTGACTGCACAAACAGTTCGGGTGAGAGAGGGGGGGGGGGGAGGAGAAGGAAGGAGGGGGGGGGGGGGAAGAGGGAGAGGGAGAATGCACGGAGGTTCAGTTGGTCACCGGTCACCTGTCACTTGCTATGTCACTCCTCTCACACCTCAGTTAAAAAAGCCAAACGCATTTCAAACCACCATCGAACTGTAAAGCTAAACGTAAACACCAGACTTCCTACACAAAACAAAGAAAAAAAAAAACCACCACCCAAGAAACCATCTGCCAATCCAGAGTTACGATACGACCACTGAAGAACACAAGTTCCCCTTACAAGCAGCCAATAACTCTTTGAGAAGGAACAGCCGTAATTCGCGTTTTAACCTTCCCCTCCCACACACACACACACACACACACACACTCTCTCTCTCTCCCTGTCACCCCCTCCCCCCCCCCCATCCCCCCGCACGCTGCCACCACCACCTCTCCACCTCCCCCACCCAGGATCCCAAACCGCGCTGGACAGATTGCATCCGCCGTTCTGACTCCAAACAGCGGGGGGGGGGGGGGGGGGGTGGGGGGGGGGGGGGGGGGGGGCGGGGAGGGGGGGGGGGAAGGGGGGGGGAGGGGGGGGGGATGGAGTTGGAAGGGAGGAAGTGGGGGTGGGGTGGGCGGGGGGGGGGGGGTGGGGTGGCGAGTCAAAACGGCAGGTTACCACACCACAGACAATGCCACTGATGGAACCAGCAGCCAAGTTCCCCTCCCCTGCCTGTCAGAGCTGGCAGTCAGTGACAAGACAGGAACAGGAGGTTGGTTCAATGGTAAAGCGCCCGCCTCAAAAAGGGCGAGCATCTCGCAGCCCTCGTTCAAATCTCGTTCGACGTGTTTTTGCTGTTCTAGACCCGAAGTTCTGGTCTTTCCAAGACAAATACAACGAGAGCTCGTGTGCAGTACGCACAACAAAAGATAATGTTTCTGGCAAAACTGTGGAAAAATGTATTTGATATATGAACAAAAAATGCACCGCAATAGAAAGAAGATGGGGGTACCAACCCAATGTACAATTTCTTTGGTTTTGCCAACGCCTCTAGCGCAAGATTTTGTTTTCGTGTCTTAGCAATCAAGCATAAAATTCACTGCGATGCTGTAAAGTATATGCGTCGTTCTCGTAGCTGGTTTTTAGGAATTTGAAATAGCTGATAGCAAAACAAAACACACACAAAAAATATCGAAAATCTGTCTTACAAAACTACGTGGGCACGTGTCACGTAACATGTGCATGGACCATTGAAATGCAGTACAAGACTGAAATGTTACCAAGCACTCATCTGTCTGTCAGGGACTTCTGAAAGCAGTATCTCCTACGACAGTTTGGGACTTGAGATACTGATTCATTCACTCAACCAATATTGCAACAATTATACACACGATCGACTAGAAAGACAGATCAACTATCATAAAACAGTTAATTGACGTCAGAATCGGTTGAATATTATTCTTGAATGACATTTGTAAACAAAAGTGAGTCTACATGATTATCCAGTGTCGATGTCCATGTGCGTGCATGTGTGCATTTGCGTATGCGAGTGCGCATGTGTGGGACCGTGGCAAACTATTACACTAGAATTTTCTTGATTCTTATAAGCGCCAGCCGAACCAAACTTGGCACACGAATGGATGTTGTGGAAAAACATTTTCAGCCATCTCAAGCATGCTCATGTCACCAAAGGGAATATGTAAATCTACAGTTAACATTTTAAGCAATAGTTTTGATATTACCAAATTTACATGTTCTTAGAAATTTTTTTATCTATAAAAATGTTTCAAAATGGAGTGACTGATGGCGGCGAACGAAGCAGAATTGAAGAAGACCTGAAGAAGACCCAAGTGGTTGAAATGCATCGTGTCTTGTCATGTCTTTGTTTGTCAATGTCATTGGCGTAAGAAACAAACTCTATTTCTACCTTCTCTCAACAACATCAGCATATTGATGCCAACACATTACTTCACCTGTTGCAATGAACATCATCCCACAGCATTTGTTCACTTTTTTTAAACAAAACCATTTATATGAACCTCCCACCCCCACCCTCCACCCCATAGTGGATGAAGAGATATGAGCTCTCCTTCTCTTGCCCCCCTTCCCCCCCCCCCCCCCCCCCCCACACACACAAACACATTACCCTCCTTCCCCCCCATTCCCCCCCCCCCCTTCTTCCCCCCCCCCTCAACCCCCCCCCCCCCCCCCCCGATCATACCTTATCACCCATTTATCTTCCATCCCCTTCTCTCCCTAACATTACCCACACACCTTCACAACTACCCATGCATAACTACCACTACCTCTTTCATCACCCAACGAATCATTTATTTTATTCACCTAAACTCCTTTTTTTTTTCCTTACCATTATTATCAATCCACCATTACCACTACCGTCACAAAGATATCACACCATCCCAATAAACTAGACACACAACCCTATCATATCACACACACACACACCTCCCCCAACACAACCCCCCCCCCCCCCTCCTTTTCCTCTCCCATAATCCCCCATGTCATTTCCGCCTACCGCTATTCTCCCCACCACATGGACAACAGATGAGTCATTTTTCGTTCTTTTTTTCGTTTTTCGTTCTTTGTTTGTACTGTCCCAAATGTTAAATGTGATTTATTTTTTCGCCTGAAGAAGACCCAAGGGGTTGAAATGCATCGTGTCTTGTCATGTGCTTTGTTTGTCAATGTCATTGGCGGTAAGAAACAAACTCTACTTCTAAATTCTATCTATAAAAAGATTAAAAAAAACAACAACAACATGATAAAACATGAGCAAATATTATAAGAAATCTTAACTTAGATTCCATCAAGGCCAGCACATTTAATGCAATTGCTACCAGAAAGAGGTGGAGATTTAAGTAAATAGAAAAAAAAAGTAGTAAATATAGAAATACGACAAACCATTTAAAGACATAATGGGTTTCTCATTACGATGATTCAAACAAGAGAAACAGCGTTAAAAGAGTCAACAAAACAGTCCGTCTTATTTCCAGCCACGAGAAATCTTCACCAGATTTAGACGAACACATCACGAAATTTTACACTGCTGTCAACAAAAGTAGGTATTTTTCATGGCAGAATCGGAAATGTATCTATGAAACACAGTAAATCGGTTAAGTCTGTTGCCTCAAAATATTACGTCATGCACGTCATAAGTTCACAGGTTGCTCATGATGAACATTATTTCGAAGTAAGGTGTTATGCAAGAAAAAGACAACTGAGACAAAGTGACTGACGGAGAACCTTTGGGACGAACTTTTCACCCAGGGGCGAAGCGTGCGGGTGCCCGGGTTGCGTAACACTAGCCAGACATTTCAGTCAGCTGTTGGTAATAGCAGTGAGAAGAGAGCAGAGAGAGAGAGAGAAGAGAGAGAGAGAGAGAGAGACAGACAGAGACAGACAGACAGACAGAGACAGACAACAGACAGAGGGGAGAGAGAGAGAGAGAGAGAGGAGAGAGGAACTGACAGAGACAGACAACAGACAGAACGAAGAGAGAGAAGAGAGAAAGGGGGAAGAGAGAGAGACTCGTGACTCGTGACTGTGACTTTAATGTGGGGCCCAAATCAGCCTATTCACATGAGACGCAACAAGAAAAAAACAACAACAACAAAACAATTTTATACAATAAGAACAAAAGTACCATGACTGCAACAAAACATCCTTCCATGACAGTATGTACATGCAAAATTCATCTTAATTGTACACAAATGCTTCTTAGTACGTTCTTCCCTTTTAAAACATAATATAGGTATATAACTCCCGGAAGGCCGTGCTATTTTAAGATCTTATGTTTACTATGTTTACGCATGCCCATCTACCGTGGAAAGAAAGGAAAAACCCCGAATCTTGGGTCTGCCATGATAACCTTTGACACTCAGGGTTGTACTCTGTGGTCCTGTTCATGTGGTGTTGGACTTGTGTTGTTCGTGTTCGTTGGGTTTAGCACCCCTCATGGATAAATTACTAAAGCCTTCCCTTTTTCCCATGCATCAGGTTAACTTTCCTTCGATTATTTTACTTTAATTGTAGTTTTCCCTATTCTCTTCAGCCATTATATCATGTTCTGTAGGATTTTGTCGACACTTGCCTCGTACACATGTGCCTAAATTGCCTGTTGGCCAGAGGAAGTCTCTTAGTGGTCAAATCCCTAGAATTAAAAATTGAATAATTCAAAGCAGCCGTGGGTTTAAAAAACCAAAATGCATATAATAACTGTCATTGAACAAAAAGCCCAAAAACCCACACTTATGATCTACGGGGGCAGCCATTTCTTAGCAGACGATCCAGCCCACCTCACGCTCCGCCCCGCTCCCCCCCCCTTTCAAAAGCGAGAGCGAGAGAGAGAACGAAGGAAGCGCGAGCTCGCGAAGGGACTGTGGTTTGCTGCCGTGTGGGTCACGCGACTTCAGCTGTCAGCTGTTTTACATTTGACCTACTGAACTAAATCCTTTTCCTACCTTTATTTCCTGTTTACCTTATTTGTATATTTCATCCTAGTGTCAATTTATTGTCTGTGTTTCCTTTTGTAATCATTCGTAGTTTTTACATGTGTATGTAAATCCCGGGATTCATTACTTATTCAGACCTTCCACTTCCAAACATGTTTTCCTTATATTATACTTGAATTAATTTATTATTTTTTATTTTTTTGAAAATTAAAATACACATTTAACATACTCATTTGGACTTCTAAAGACCATTCATAATTCCTAACCTAACCCCCCATGACCACATTATTCCCATAGGGTGTTAGCCAGTCTCTGCAGTTTGCTTCCTCCATGACCCCTCCCTCCTATTCCTATTTACTTGGTCGTGCATTCTTGATTCATATAAATTAGGTTATAATTACACTTATTCCTCTTGTTACCTAATTGTCCATACTTTTGGGATAACTGCATATTATACTTTTACATTCAATTCTACTACACCTCTTAATCCATCGGGCTGTCCCTCTCAATCTCTCATACCCCACACACACACATAATATATTTTACAGTATAACATTATTATTCCCATATGGGTGTTAGCCATACATGTAAAACACCCACATGCACACAAATACATACATTATATATGTATATGTGTACATTTACAACCTTGATCTGTTCATATGAGGATTCCTACTCCAACACCCATTTATAACGCCTCATCTCCCTTATTTACATTCACATTTGTACAATACCATCATATTCTTTCATTTCACATTTTTCCTCAAAACAATTCATTTCATAATTCCTTCCTTCATATTATATTACATTTCACGTTCCCTCTTATTACACCCTGGTATCCACTTTTATATAATTATCTTTCCATCATGCAATAATATGTTCAGGGACCTTGTTCACGCTCACACCTGAGGATACATTTGCATAATCTTATTTGTGTTCATATAACATTCTCTTTCGTAAATCTGTTTATTTTCGACACCCCAATCACAATTTCATGCTCATTCGGGTATTCATGTTACTATCTATACCCAGAAACACCTTCCGAGCTAAATTCATGATTCAACCTTCTCTATAGTATATATTATCACCACACGTCCATGTTCATTATTATACACATAACTTATCATGTTCGTGGTTTTTATACATAACATTCACATACCACACATATTATACACAATAACACATACCTATATGTAATACATATATACACACACGAAACACACATGCATAGATGTACACACAAAAGATAAGATAAGATAATGTTGCTTATAGCCCAGCCGACCGCAAAGGGCCCCCATCGGGGCTGTTGTACACACATACACATACACACAATTTATACTATACACACACACATATACACATACATATGCATACACACACACATCATATATACACACACACGTATACACGTAAAACACATTTGAATTCAGCTATAAATCCCCCAGAAGCAAAAACCAGGTCTCTTTTCTTTGTCTTATTGTTTATATCACACACATACATACATACACTATTCATGCACACATGCACATTTTACAGTCTTGTTCATGTTTTTATAAGTATTCATACTCCAGTCCATCATCCAATTATAATAGCTTCATTCTCCCTCATTTTCATTCTTTAGTTGTGCATTTCCTTTCATATTCATATTCATTCATTACACATATTTTCCACAAGACATATTCATTTCCATAATTCCATTCCTTCATATTATATTACATTCACATTCCCTCATATCACAACCTTGTATTCAATTTTATTATTTATCTTTCATCGTGCATATGTACATAGTCCCTGTCTTGCTTACTTCTGATATAGTATACAATTACATTTGTTCATGAATATGACATCTCTTTCGTGAATTGTTCATATCGTCACACCAATCATAATGTCATACTCATTCGGGTAGTCATATTACTTTCCATATATTGAAAAAAAACCTTCAGAGTTAAATCCATGTTTCCCAACCTTCTCTAAAGATATTATGTTGTCACCACACATCCATTTCATGTGTTATGCACGAAGATTCATATATTCTTATGTTTTATACATAAACATTCACATAATCATACATAAAGATACACTAACAAACAGTTTAAATTCAACTATAAATCCAAGAAGCAAAACCAAGTCTCTTTTCTTGTCTTATATTTGTGTTTCTCTGTATTTTAATGCATAAAAAGTATACATTGCTAGGTCACGTGTCATTTCCATATTTCATTGTAATAGGTTTCTTGTGTAATTGTATCCTTATTTCAAATAATGCTTATAAATATATTTCTCCCTTAATTGTCTATAACAGGGGCATTTTAAAAAAGTGTAATTCATTTTTCTTCTGGGGACAAAAAGGACATGTTGAAATTTGCATCCTTGTCGTGAATTTTTTGTTTATGTGTAATTCGTTTACCCTAAACGTAGTCTGGTTAGGCTTTTCTAAATTTCGCTTTTCGTAATGTCGTAAAAATATTTTTCAGTATGGTGTAGGGATTGAAAGAGCGGTAAGTTTTAAAAACGTTCGCTATTTTCTATTTTATCATGCCAGTTCTGCTTATGACAATCAATAAATTCTTTGTTTTAATAATGAAATAAATCTTTTTCTCATCTCCTACCCTTCATTTAGCCATACTTCTGAAAGCCATGTATGTCTAACAGTGTTTTATTTCTAATGCCCAATTTTGAGTTTTATTTATTTCGGTCTTTTCTCTTTCATAGCTTGTTTTGGGGATCTGTTTGGTTCCATTTTTAAATCTTAAACCAATACCTAATTGCCCTAGTGCTACTACGCATATAGGGTATCTACCCAACTCTCCATATATTAAATTTTTTGGGGTTTTCTTGCCCACCCCCATATATTTTTTACAGGCGAACAAGTGTATTTTTTCTATTGCTTTGTATCTAGTTTAGACCCCATGCTTCTGCTGCATATAAGAGTAAGGGTTTAACTTGAGTGTCAAACAGTTTAAAGTAAATACCCATCTATTTGTCCTAAACTAACATAGTTTTCTTATTTTCCATAATTTTGCCTTTCGCTCTCCCTGCAAATTAGAAAGTGAAATGTCTTTTGGGAAAGTTTAGTTGTCAAGGTAAAACCTAGGTACTTATAACTTTTTTACAACTTCTAGTTCTTGGTCTTTGTAGTACCATTTCTCCTTTTTGCCTAAATAGCCCCCTTTCCTAAAAACCATTATTTTTGTTTTTTGTAAATTTACTGTTAAACCTATGGAAATCCGGGGCTTGTTGTAGGTTCTTTAAATTGATTTTGTAAACTGCTGGTGTTAATGATACCAGGGCTATGTCATCTGCAAATAGCAGTGTGTAAATTTCTTCGCACAGGTAGAAATTGATAACCATGTCTGCCTTTTCTTGTGACATTGTCCGCCACTTCTGTTATTAATAGAGAAAAGATAAAGGGGACAACAAACAACCTTGTTTCACTCCTGCTGGGCTTCGAAATAATTCTGTTAGTTCAGTTCCATATCTAACACAAGCTTGTACTGTTTTGTAAATACCTTTTAACATGTTGAGAAATTTTTTGTAATACTTTGTGTTTGTAGTATCTTCCATAGTTTGTCTCTATTTACAGTATCAAATGCTTTCTGATAATCTATGAATGCTACATAAAATTTACTTCTACGTCTGCCATAGAGGCAATTTGTTACATAGTAGTTAATGTAAAATGTGGTCTAATGTTGAATATCCCCTTCTAAATCCTGCTTGTTCCTTACTAATTTGTTCTCGTTTTCTGCCCATTGTAAAGTCTTTGTTTATTATTGCTGTAAAAACTTTACTTATAATGCATAAACAGTGAAACCCCTCTATAATTTCCTGGATTTTGCTTATCGCCCTTTTTTGGGGGTGGTACAATTACTGCACGTGACCATTCTAAGGGAAAGTAAAATTTCTTGGAACAGTTTGTTGTATAACTTAGTTAAATATGGTATTATTTTGCTAGCTATTTTTTTAGAAATTCTGGGGGGATTTATCTATTCCTGGGGATTTTTTCCCGTTTTCAGTTTGTTTATTGCTAAACCTACTTCTTGTTTCTGTTATTTCCCCATCAACTCAGGTACTATAATCTCTTCCATATTCACTTGCTCTTCTCTTACAGTAGCCCTATTTGGGGGTTCAATATGCTTTCAAAATGTTCTTTTCCCTTTTTTCCGATGTAATAACTGGTAATTTATTTTTCTTTCTTCTAATTTTTTTTTATCGTACTCCAGAATTCTGGCTATCCTTCTGATTTTGCATAAGTGTACAAATATCTGTTCCCTGTGGTTTTTTTTTTTCTTTCTTCTAATCATTTCTTGATAAAAAATTTTGTTTGTTATTATATATTTTCCTTTCTTTCTTTATATTTTAAAAGGGTTTTTCTTTTTATCTATTAAAATTTAAGTCTACACAGTGCTTGTCTTGTTTCTTTCTTTTCCATCTTCATACTTTATCATACCACCCATTTGTGGGTTATAGTCCCCTCCTGAACTGGATATTTTGCTCATACATTCTCCAGCATTCTTTAGTAATTGATTAAATTTATCTATACTTGTATCTATGTCTTGATCAATTTCCTCCTTAATTGTTCTAATGTTGCTTGTGCTCTTTCAGATTCCATGCAAATTTATGTAGACTTGGCTTTGGCTGAGTCCATTTTATTTTCTTTGTGAATGTTCTCTTTGTTTTGTCTTTCTGAATATCCTGCACTGTACTCAAAGCTCCATTCTAATTGGCATTTTGAATGAGACTCAATTCTTTCATCCACTAAAAAGCTGTCAACATTATCGATTAATTCTATGGAGCAACAAAGAAATCTATGGCACTACTTCCCCTTTCCGAAAGAATGTGAATGCACTGTCCCAAAGTTTTTCATATTTAAGCCATTTAGGGGGTTAATTAAAATACTTGCGCAAAATTCGATGAGCCTTTTCCTAATCCATTGATGATGTTATCCTTGACTTACGTGCACACACATTCTGTTCTCTGTCAAATATATCATTTTCATTTCCCCAATATTTAATCCCCATTCCCCAATACGAGCATTTAAGTCTCCTCCTATAATATATAAATATTTTATTCCCTTGTTCAATTTGTGTACAAATATATTGTTCTATCATTTCTATAGTACAATCATAATCCTTGTCTGCATAATAACGGGTATCAACCGGATGTACATACACACCAAGAAATAATACATCTCTGTCGCATTGTAACAAGTTTTTTTGTAGCTTCACACATAAATACATTTTCTATATTAGTATTGATCAACTGAATGTCCCAGATAACTCCTTCTTGATCACATTTTCATCCGCCAGAAGGTCTCCCATTTTGTTTTATTTTCTGGCTGGACAATAAAGATGTGAAATTCCCGGAACTTTGTCTCAAAATCAAAATGTTTTAGAGTGAATGTCTCAGAAAAAACAACAATGTCAAAAGCAGTTATAAATTCAAAAAAATCAGGATCTGACAATTTCTCCAGCAGACCTTCGACATTCCAACACATGAAGGAGATTTTCTTATTCTTATCCTCTACTTCCTTATCACCTTGTATTTTTGAATGGCCTTGGCCTTCCCCTCATTTTTTTTGTCTTTTTTTCCCTTCCTCTGTGCGGGTTTGCTTGAGTATTCTGTACTTTTTTATTGCCCATCATTGTATTGCTTGCGTTTTGGGTCCTAGTGTGTGCTTGCTTGCTGTGCGTTTTCATTTTGCCATTGTCCCCCTCTTTTGGCCTAGCACCCTTTTTATCATTCTTCTGTTCGTCACTCATATCTGTCACCCTTCTTTGTCTAACCCACTCTCTCTTTCATCCCACTGACCATCTCTCTTCCATCCATACTTCCTTCACCTCTTTTCATCATCTGTGTTTCTTCTTCCGTCTCCTGGTCTTCGTCTGAAAAGAGACCCCCCCAATTCCGCAACAATTTCAATTTCATCCCAAAACCAACTGCATGTCAGGCTCCTTCCGCTCTCACCTTCACCTCCATCGTTTCTTCTTTCAGCCTCTTTCTGACAGATTTCTCATTCTCTGCGTCCATTCCCTTGCGGTTCCGCCTCTCTCCCGCTCACTCTTTTCCTGTCTTTCTCTTCCCTGTCTTTCTCTTCCCATTCTTCCCTCCATCTCCTTTGCTCCTCTCTTACACTCTGTCTGTCTCTCTCACCCATACTTTCCTCTCACTCACCGCCTCACTCCCCCTGTCGTCCCTCTCTCATCCTCTCTCTCTCCCTTTTTCCCCTCATTGTCCCAGTCCCCGCTCTCGTTTTCTTCATACTCCCACCCATCGGCCTGTCTCTTGGTCTGGTTCCACGTCGTCCTCGTTCCTCCTTCCAACCGTAGGTGGTTCCTGGAAGTGGCTCTCCCTCCTGTCTTCTCGCTGCAGTCTGGAAACTCCACCGGCACAAAAGATGTTCTGGATTGTCCCTTTTACGTACACCTTTCCCCTGTAAATGTACCCAGTCTTGCCTTCTTCTCTCAGACTTTTCAAAGCAGCTGTCTGCCTCCTTGTTCTGCTTGGGCCACCCTAATTCCCTTTCCTCTCATCCTCTCTCTAGCTTCGGTGTTCTGCATTATCCGGATTGTATCTTTCCACCTCAACAGTTTCACTATAGGGGTCGCGGATTGTGGCTTGCATTTTTGGGCCTTCCCAGTCTATGGGCCCTCTCTACAAAATCTTCAGCCCTACCTCATCTGGCATAATGTTTGCAGTAACTCTTTCACTAGTTTTTCACAGTCCTCACCTTTTGGTTTCCTTTATTCCAAATACTTCACATTGTTCCTCCTGGAAAACTTTCTAGCCTATCCAGTTCATCGTCAATGCAATCCGTTTATCCCACGTGTGCTCCAGTTTTCTTCCTAAATGCTCTACTGCTGCCATATTACTCTGTGCGTTTTTTTTAGGGTTCTGCAGTTCTTTGCGTAGTTGAGTAAGCGTATCTGCCATTTGTGTTTGTTTTTGATCCATTCTGTTTATCGTGTCTGTCTGGGTGCTGAGTGAATCGAGAGCGCGTTCTGAGTGTCTGTGAAGTTCCTTATAGATGCGAGTATCTGTGCCATTGAGATTCCTATTTGTGAATGTGGGGTTTTAAGTTGTTGTATCTTCTGAGCCCTTCTTCTATCTTCTCATTGATGTTGCTGCTACTCGGCTAGAATTCGGTCCGGGATTCCGTTTTACATCATTTCTCAGCAGTAAATTCTTTTCCGTAGATATGAGAGGTTCACCGTCAAAAAGAATTTTCCCCCAGACACTTCAGTCACTGTTGGTAATAGCAGTGAGAGAGAGCAAGAGAGAGAGAGAGAAGAGAGAGAGGGGAGGAGAGGAGAGAGAGAGAGAGAGAGAGGAGAGAGAGAGACAGACAGACAGAAGACAGAGACAGACAGAGACAGACAGACAGACAGACAGACAGGGCAGAGAGAGAGAGAGAGAGAGGGAGCGGAGAGAGAAGAGAACAGACAGACAGACGACAGACAGAGACAGACAGACAGACAGACAGACAGAGAGAGGAGGAGAGAGAGAGGAGGGGGGAGAGAGAAAAAAAAGGAGAGAGGAGAAGAGAAAAAACAAGAAGACGGCAACAGACAGACGACAGCAGAGAGAGAGGAGAGAGGACACAGGGCACAGGACAGACAGACAAGCAAACCAGCAAAGCAGACAGACAGACAACCCGAAGGGAAAGACAGACAGAGAGAGAGAGACCAAGAGACCCGCCAGACAGACAGACAGGACAGACAAGACAGACAGAAGCAGGGCAGACGAGAGAGAGGGAGAGAGAGAGAGAGAGGACAGACAGACGCAGAGACAGAAGACAACAGACAGACAGACAGACAGGAGGAGAGAGAGGGGGACAGAAGAGAAGACAGACGAGACAGAAGCGACAGACAGAAGACAGGACAGACAACAGCAGAGAGGAAGAGAAGAGAGAAGGAGAAAAGAGAGAGAGGAAGAGAGAGAGGAAGAGAGGGAGAGAGAGTGGGGAGGGAGAGATAAGAGGTAATGAGAAAAGGGGTAGGAAGCAAGGGGAGGGGGGGTAGAAGGGAGGGAGAAGGGAGGGCAAGTGGGGTTAAAACGGGGGGAGGTGCCGTGTTTGAAAAGAACAGGAAAAATAAACATTGCCAACACACTAATCTCAGCGTAAACCAGAAGTTGAAATGCGTCCTGATGCAGCCCGGTGTTACTTCTACGTAAACATTCCTCTGTGTTGTGGTTGTGTGTGTGTGTGTGTGTGTGTGGTTGTGTGTTGGGTTTGTGTGTGGTGTGTGTGTGTGGGGTTTTGTGGTGTGTGTGCGTGCGTGCGTCGTGCGTGCGTGCGTGCGTGCGTGCGGTTGCGGCGCGCGCGCGCGCGCGCGCGCGCGCGCGTGCGCGCGTGGTGGTGCGTGCGGGTGGTGCGTGGTGTGGGTGGGGCGGCGGGGTGTGTGTGGGGTGTGTGGGGTGTTGTGTGGTTGTGTGGGGTGTGTGTGTGTGTGTGTGGTGTGTGTGTGTGTGTTGTGTGTTGAACAAGAACACAAACACAGTGGGCGGTTGAGGAGGGGAGGGAGGGGAGGGGCTGGGTTTAAGAAATTTCCGCCACAGCAAGTAAACGGACATGCACAGATAAAAACACACACACCACCCACACCACACACACAACCACACACCACACACACACACACCACACACACCCACACAAAAGCAAGGGGGGAGGAGGAGACGGCGTCCCCCATGACCTTTGCCACAGCTGACCCCGCTGTCCACCTCTGGAGGGACCCGAAGAAACCCCCCCAACCGCCTAAAACATGCAGAAAGTCCCGACACAGGTTTCTCCGGTTCCTGACGCCACTCTGACACTTGCACACACGGAGTAGCGGCCGCCGCACTGTCCGCCATAAGTCTGGCTGCACGCACTTCGCAACCGCTAAGCGATCAAGAACGTGGAAGGGAGAGGCGGGGTGGGGGGTGGTGGAGGAGGTGGAGTGAGGGGGCGTGGTGTGGTAATTGTTCCGATT
>JAFLJL010015800.1:17500-23446 GCA_018398815.1 Conus ventricosus | reverse complement strand
GTTGGGTGTGTATGCGTGAGACATAGGTGGGTGTTGTGTGAGGACATAGGTGGTGTGTGTTGTGAGACATAGGTGGTGTGTGTGTGTGAGAACATAGGTGTGTGTGTGAGGAGACATAGGTGGTGGGGTGTATGAGGAGACCATAGGTGGTGTGTGTGTGAGACCATAGGTGGTGTGTGTATGAGACCATAGGTGGTGTGTGTGTGTGTGTGTGAGAGGGACCATAGGTGGTATGTGTGTGTGTGTGGTGAGGCCACAGGTGGGTGTGTGTGTGAGACCATAGGTGTGTGTGTGTGTGAGACCATAGGTGGTGTGTGTGATGAAACTATAGGTGGTTGTGTGTGTGTGTGGGACCATAGGTGGTGTGTGTGTGAGAGACCATAGGTGGTGTGTTTGTGAGACCATAGGTGGTGTGTGTGTGGGTGTGTGTGTGTGTGGACCATAGGTGGTGTGTTGAGTCATAGGTGGTGTGTGTTGTGTGAGACATAGGTGGTGTGTGTGTGTGGTGTGAGACCATAGGTGATGTGTGTGTGTGTGTAGTGAGACCATAGGTGGTGTGTGTGTGAGACCATAGGTGGTGTGTGTGTGTGTTTTGTGGGACCATAGGTGGTGTGTGTATGAGACATAGGTGGTGTGTGTGTGTGAGACCATAGGTGGTGTGTGTGTGGGACCATAGGTGGTGTGTGTATGAGACCATAGGTGGTGTGTGTGTGTTGGTGGTGTGTGTGTTGTGTGGTGTGTGTGTGGTGATGTGTGTGTGTGTGTGGAGATGGAGAGAGAGACCATAGGTGGTGTTGTTGATGTGTGTGAGAGAGACCATAGGTGGGGTGTGTGTGGGAGGACCATAGGTGGTGTGTGTGGACCATAAGGTGGTGTGTGTGTGTGTAGACATGGTGGTGTGTGTTGAGACCATAGATGGTTGTTGTGTGTGTGTGGAGACCATAGGTGGTGTGTTGTGTGGAGGACCATAGGTGGTGTGTTGTGAGACCATAGTTGGTGTGTGTGAGACCATAGGTGTGTGTATGAGACCATAGGTGGTGTGTGTGTGAGACCATAGGTGTGTGTGTGTGTGTGGAACTATAGGTTGTGTGTATGAGACCATAGGTGGTTGTGTGTGTGTGTGTGTGTGTGGGACCATAGGTGGTGTGTGTGTGAGACCATAGGTGGTGTGTGTGTGTGTGTGTGACACATAGGTGGTGTGTGGTTGTGACACATAGGTGGTGTGTGTGTGTGTGTGTGTGAACCATAGGTGGTGTGTGTGTGTGACACCATAGGTGGTGTGTTGGTGTGGTGTGTGGGAGACCATAGGTGGTGTGTGTGGTGTGTGTGTTGGACCATAGATGGTGTGTATGAGACCATAGGTGGTGTGTGTGTTGTGTAAGACCATAGGTGGTGTGTGTGTGAGACCATAGGTGGTGTGTGTGTGTGTGACACCATAGGTGGTGTGTGTGTGAGACCATAGGTGGTGTGTGTGTGTGTGAGTGTGTGTGTGTGTGACTATAGGTGGTGGTGTGTGTGTGTGAGACCATAGGTGGTGTGTGTGTGTGAGGACCATATGTGGTGTGTATGTGAGACCATAGGTGGTGTGTGTTGTGTGTGGATGACATAGGTGGTGTGTGTGTGAGCATGGTGGTGTGTGTGTGAGACCATAGGTGGTGTGTGTGTGAGACCATAGGTGTGTGTTATGAGACCATAGGTGGTGTGTGTGTGAGACCATAGGTGGTGTGTGTGTGGGACTATAGGTGTGTTGTGTGTATGAGACATAGGTGGTGTGTGTGTGTGTGTGTGTGAGACCATAGGTGGTGTGTGTGTGTGAGAGACCATAGGTGGTGTGTGTGTGAGACCATAGGTGGTGTGTGGGTGTAGTGTGTGTGGGACCATAGGTGGTGTGTGTGTGAGACCTAGGTGGTGTGTGTGTGGTGTGACCATAGGTGGTGTGTGTGTGAGACCATAGGTGGTGTGTGTTGCTGCGTGTGTGTGTGTGTGAGACCATAGGTGGTGTGTGTGTTGTGGGGGGGGACCATAGATGGTGTGTGTATGAGACCATAGGTGGTGTGTGTGTGTGTGTGTGTATGTGTGTGTGTGGTGTGTGTGTGTGATGTGTGTGTGTGTGTGTGTGAGACCATAGGTGGTGTGTGTGTGAGACCATAGGTGGTGTGTGTGTGTGTGACACCATAGGTGGTGTGTGTGTGAGACCATAGGTGGTGTGGTGGTGTGTGTGTGACCATAGGTGGTGTGTGTGTGTGTGAGACCATAGGTGGTGTGTGTGTGAGACCATAGGAGGTGTGATGTGTGTGTGAGACCATAGGTGGAGGTGTGTGAGTGAGACCATAGGTGGGTGTGTGTGTGAGGAGACATAGGTGGTTGTGTGTATGAGACCATAGGTGGTTGTGTTGTATGAGACCATAGGTTGGTGTGTGTGTATGAGACCATAGGTGGTGTGTGTGTTATGAGACCATAGGTGTGGTGTGTGTATGAGACCATAGTGGTGTGTGTGTATGAGACATAGGTGGTGTGTGTTGAGACCATAGGTGGTGTGTGTGTATGAGGAGACCATAGGTGGTGTGTGTATGAGACCATAGGTGGTGTGTGTATGAGACCATAGGCGGTGTGTGGTATGAGACATAGGTGGTTGTGTGTGTATGAGACCATAGGTGGTGTGTGTGTATGAGACATAGGTGGTGTGTGTGTATGAGACATAGGTGGGTGTGTGTGTGTATGAGACCACATAGGCGGCTGTGTGTCTATGAGACCATCGGCGGTGTGTGTATGAGACCATAGATGAGTGTGTGTGTATGAGACATAGGTGGTGTGTGTGTATGAGACATAGGTGGTGTGTGTGTATGTTGGGACCATAGAGTGGTGTGTGTGTAGAGACCATAGGCGTGTGTGTGTATGAGACATAGGTGGGTGTGTATGAGACCATAGGTGGCTGTTGTGTATGAGAACATAGGTGGTGTGTGATGAGACCATAGGTGGTGTGTGTATGAGACATAGGTGGTGTGTGTGTGTATGGTAGAGCATAGGTGGTGTGTGGTGTGTGTGTGTGTGTGTGTGTGTGTGTGTGTGGTGTATGAGACACACACAACACACACCACACACACACACACACACACACACACACACACACACACCGTACAACCATAAGACAAACGACCACGGTATAACGGACAGTTGAACACACACACACACACACCACACCACACACACATAACACACACAACCAAACACACACACACCACAACACATTCGCTGATTACACAGGGGGGAAACGCCGTGATGAAATGTGACAACAATGTGGTGAAACATCCCTCAAGACTTTTAGATGAAGAAAACGGGAATGGACATTACGTTCAGCAAAAACGTACAGTTATTGGAAGACGACAGCTTAAAAATGGATTAACGACCGATGTTAAGGAAAGAGCGACAGGAGGAGAACCACCCATCACTGGCACTGAAACTGAAGACGGGTGGGAAGTCATTATTTACAGACACACACCCTCCCACCCACCTCTCCCCCACACCTCCCTGAAAAGCCCCTGCATCCCGTGAAGGAACCCCCCACCCCCCCCACAGGACATACACAGAAACAATACGCAACACGTGGTCATCCGCACTCATCCCTTCTTCGTCATGTGGCGCACACTTGAAAGCATTTGCGTTTCCCGTCTCACGCTCCTCTTGTACTGGGCAGGGACATACTACGAGTTCCGAGCTGTTTGACTGTTACTCAATAGGAGAGCAAGCAATTTTGAAAAAAAAAAAAAAAAAAAAAAACCCTGTTTAATCTCGGACTGCTTTGACATATACGCATTTTTTGTTTCTGGGGACAGTCGCTGTGTGTTTGTTGAACGCGTGTGTCCGTGTTAAGTGCATTATTTATCAGGGCCTGATTCAGGGGGAGTTAAACGGGAGGAGTCAGGGTGGTGTTGAAAATGGGTAATCCCCCCCCCCCCCAAAAAAAAAAAGAAGGAGATGTGGGAGATTGAATGGCGTGCGGCGCTGTGTAGTGTAGGTTCGTGTGTGTGTGTGTGTGTGTGTGTGGTGTAGTGTGTGTGTTTGTGGTGTAGTGTGTGTGTGCGTGCGTGTGGGACGGGGGAGGGGATGGCGCGTGAGCGTGCGTTGTGTGTGTGTGACGTAGGGTGTGTGTGTTTGTGTGTGCGCGCGCGGCGTGCGTGGTGTGTGTGTGTGTGATGGGTGTGGTGTGTGCGTGGTGTGTGGCATGCGGCACACGCGCGTTATGTGTGTGGTTTGTGTGGCGGGCACGTGTGTGGTTGTGTGTGTGTGTGTGTGTGTGTGTGGTGTGTGTGTGTGTGTGTGTGTGTGTGTGTGTGTGTGTGTGTGCGTGCGTGCGTGTGCAATAGCTGTAGGATATCACGGTTGCCGACGCCAGTAGGTGATCATTGTGTGGGCATGTTTTGAACGCTGTGGGACTGCCCGCCGAGGATGCAGTTTCTTCCAACATTGGTGCGGAGATTTAACTTTCGATTGTTTAAAGCATTGGCAATGACCGCGGCGTTCTCTCCGTAGAGAGCGCACAATCATCAAGTTGATTATTCTGACACTTTGGTGTGTATGACCGGTTGTTTTTTTGGTTTTTTTTTTTATCTCGCCAATTAAGGCAGCCATACTCCAACTTCGGGAAAGGTGCATGCTATGTGTAACGTGTCATCCATACCAACGGCCAAACTGACCTTCTCTTCCGAAAGTTGGTGATGGGATTTGACGTGTGCAAGATGTTATAGCGTGCGTTCACACACGGAACCTCGGTTTAAGTCTCATTCGAAGGACTGTAAGGAAATGGAGTCAGAACCAATGTTAACTCCGAGGGAAAAAATCCCCCTGTACCGAAACGGCCCGGCGGAGATTCGAACCCGCAACCCCAAGATTACGAGTCCGGCGCTCTACCAGCAGAACTGTTTACAAGTTACAGTGTGTGATACTGGCGTCCTGTAGTGTCGTGTGCCAAGTGAGCGGCCGAGTCAAGTGGCATTGGCCGATGAGAAAGGACCAACGCACGCTGCCTACTTTTGGCCAATTGCGTGTGAGGATGAAATAACACTGGGTTTGCCTTCGTTAGACTAATGCGTGTGTCATTTCGTACTTTACAGAATTCATCATTATTGCTGATCGATGGGCGGATCGATTAGGCAAGGGGGCAGGTGAAAATCTTATTTATCTGTCTTATTCCTTGTTTTGTGTGGTGTGTGTGTGTGTGTGTGTGTGTGTGTGTGTGTGTGGGGTGTGTGTGTGTGTGTGCGTGCGTGCGCGCGCGAGCATGCGGGCGTGACTAAGAGAGAGAGAGAGAGAGAGCAGAGACAGAGACAGAGACAAGGACAGAGAAGAGACAGAGAGAGAGATGACACAGTTGAACAAGAATAAATACTAGAATATATCGCGGTTCGACGTAATACCAAATGCTCTGAGCTCGAAATTTTGCTAACGCGAAGAATTTCGGAAACAAAAAAAACCCAACAACAATACATTTCAATGAGAAAAGAAGGAAAAAGAAAACAGAAAGAAAGAACAAAAAATTACAGACAAACACACTAACAAGCAGACAAACAGGCAGATTAGATAGATAGATAGATAGATAGATAGATAGATAGATAGGATAGATAGATAGATAGATAGAAAATGGATGGATGGATATGTAGAAGGATGCATTGACGGATAGACCGACAGATATACTTAGACAGACAGACAGACAGACAGACCAAGAGAGAGAGAGAGAGAGAGGAGAGAGAGAGATTAATACAGAGAGAGAAAGATAGATAGACAGATTGACAGATGAGCAGATAGGTAGATGGACAGATTTTAAACAGATAGATAGACAGATAGATAGATTGACAGAAAAATAGATCGCTAGATAGACCGATAGACCAATCGAAAGGTAGATAGGCAGACAGACAGACAGACAGACTAGACAGATAGATAGATAGATAG
>JAFLJL010015800.1:0-12500 GCA_018398815.1 Conus ventricosus | reverse complement strand
CTCCTCCGTGTAGTCGGCGGCCGCCCCGAAAATGTCGTCATACTTGGCCGACAGCCGGCCCTTGAACCTGGTCAGGAAGAAGATGTACAGCTCCCCGGCCCTGACGTCCGCGTAGCACATGCCCTTGTCCCCGAAGTTGCTCACGTTGAACACCATGGGGCCCCCTTTCCCCGGGGCGCGGGACCGCCGCACATCCCGCACCAGGTCCACGCCCTTGTGGACCGTGAAGAGTCGGACCTCCGCGCTGAAGGTCCCGTGCTTCGTCCGGACCTGGCGGAAGGTTCGGGTCACTTCTCCGGCCGCGACGATGTCGGCGAGGGCGGAGCGGTCGTAAACGCTGAGCGGCGTCCAGCCGTTGAGCATGAAGACGCAGGCTAAAGAGACGTGGCACAGGTGGACCACGCAGTAGAACAGGAACGTCTTGATGGTGAGCCTGGACGTCATCTTGAATCTTCAGGGGTTTTGTTGTTGTTTTTTGCGTGGGACAACGCTTGATCTTCGTTTGCGTTAAAACGACACTTGAAAAAAAAAAAAAAACGATTTCAATTACACCGTTAGGGTTGATCGTTTCGAGTAGTTCTTATACCTTCGTTCATTCAATGACGCGTGAAAACACCGGACGATCACGCCTGATCCGTGTAGGTTTTTCGTTTCGTGCGAATTTTATTGTTGGATCTTGGTTCCTTAAAACTGAAAAACGTTTAAAACCGTTAGGGTTTAGTTTCGTCGCAGTTCTGATCTCTTGGTTCCTTATTTACACGACGCTTGAAAACAACAATGATTAAAACTGTCATGCTTTTTGTTTATGGTGATTACACTTGATCCTGTTCGTTAATTCGCGCTTGAAACAACAATCATTAAAGCGTTAGGTGTTACCGTGACAATTCTTATTTTCTATCTTGGCGGAACAGAAGAAGAGGAGGAGGAGGACGAGGAGGAGGAGGTGGAAGAGGAAGAGGAGGAGAATCTTGAAATATCTAGAATATCCTCAACATCATCGATCAGCATAAACAAAATGATATTTTTCTTCATCTTCTTAATGATCTTCTTTTTTGCGTACGCAGGCTGATACTCCTGCGGCCACCCCCTGTGTAGAAAGGCAAGTATTAATCCCCATCTACCCAAAAAAGGGAGTGGAGTTTTGTGTGTACGATCGGTTTTTTTTTATCCCGCCATTAAGGCACCATACTAACTGGGAACACAATGATATCAAACTCTACGCCTTCACGCTCTACACAACGTGACCTCATTCAATATGTCCTCTTCACATCCATGCTTCTTGTGGTGGTGTCCAGGTCGCCTTGGACACGGTATAGAACTGTCGCTGAGGACGTGTGGCTCCCGGTGGGGGGGGGGGAGACGCTCGCTCTGTGGCTCGCGACCAGAAATAATGACCATCGATAGGGAGCTTACTGAGCGGCCCGGCTACACTGGATCAGGACAGACCCACAGAACAGACACAGAACAGACACCACTGAACAGACAACAAACAGACACATAGAACACCACTGAACAGACACCACAGAACAACACAGAACTCATGAACATGACCCACAGAACAGCCCACAGAACACACTGAACAGACACAGAACAGACACCACAGAACACCTATGAACAGACACCAAGGACAGGTACACAGAACACACTGAACAACACACAAACAGACCACAGAACACTGAACAGACACCACAGTACTGAACACAGACCCACTGAACAACACCAAGAACGTACACACAGAACACTGAACAGACACAGATATCCTTGAACAGACACACAGAAAGACACCACAGTAACACTGTAAAAGACACCACAGAACACCACTGACAGACACCACAGAACACATCTGACAGACTTCACAGAAACACTGAACATGACACCACAGAACACACGACAACACCACGACACCATGAACTTGAATTACAATAAATCAAATGGTTCGTGTTTATTTCGTTGCTGATCTAATGTTTGGTTCGCTAAAAACAAAATTATACATATATATATATATATATATATATATATATATATATATATATATATATATATATATATATATATAAGCGTATTCGAGGAATCCACTTGATCCTTGTCTCCAGTTAAACTTCCCAAAGCAAACTGACAGGGCTAGAAGAGACGCTAAAAGTTAAAATTAACCGAAATTTTTTTTTCTTTTTCTTTTTTTCTTCTTTCTTTTTCTTTCTTTTTTTTTTTTTTTTTTTTTGGTCACGTAATTCTATCCCTTGATTTTGGTTTCTTTCATAACACTTGAAACAGTAATAATAAACCCGTTCACCTTCATTCCTTATGTGTTTGGTTCGTTGAATCACAATTAAACATACCAGTAATCGAACCGTTGAGAACCAAAAACAAAACAAAAAGATCACTTTCACAGACGTTGCTACTTGAGATCAAACGAGTGTTTCGGTAAGCGATCAACATACGATAATGTTGTTTCCGTTTGCAAGCAAGGGTGGTTTTCTTCTTCCTCCTCCTCCTCTTCTTCTTCTTCTTTTTTCTTTTTTTTTTTTCCTTTTTCTTTTTTTTTCTTTTTTTTTTTTGCACTTAATATTATCACACACGAGAACTGCGCACCGCTTCCACTTTCGGGTTAGCAGACCACCACCAATGACTTTCAATACGTAATCGACTACACAATCACATCACCAAAAGAATGCCGTCTTCTTTTTTTTTCAAAAAACTATGGATAAAATTCGTTCGAGGAAAAACTGTATTCGCCAAAAAAAAAAAATTAAAAAAAGACAAAAAATATAAGCGTACTCCAGGCACCCTCCACTTGATCCTTGACTCCTGGTCAAAACAAACTGACAGCGAAGTCCGAAGAACTGGTTTTAAGTCTCGAAGAAGCCCGTATCGCCCTCGAGGAAGCCTCCTCATAAACTTATAAACACCAAGAGGTCAAACTAAGCAACTGTCTGTGAAAGCCCGCTTGCGGCGGCTGGCTAACGCGAACTGTCCGTCAACTGCCTGTGAAATTTGGACGCTTTCAAGCCATCCTGCTCATTCGGACCGAGTTGACTACGTCTTCGACAAGATCCGCAAAGTGTGTGTGTGTGTGTGTGTGTGTGTGTGTGTGTGTGTGTGTGTGTGTGTGTGTGTGCGCGCGCGCGCGCGCGCGTGTCTGTGTGACTATCCGTTCGTGTGTTTGACCGTCATTGTGTGCGTCCGTTCTACATGTAACTTGAATCAAATCGGATGTTGGATCATTTTTCAGTTCCATTTTTTGTGATGTGTTTGTTCACATTTTTATGCAATGCTCTCCTTCTCTCTCTCTCTCTCTCTCTCTCTCTCTCTCTCTCATTATTAACTGCTCAAGGCGGATGTGTGTGTGTGTGTGTGTGTGTGTGTGTGTGTGTGTGTGTGTGTGTGTGTGTGTGTGTGTGTATGAGTGAGTATGTTCTTCTTCAATTTAACGTCTATCCACGTTAAGTGATATTAGACAAAGAGTGAGTATATTGTGTGTGTGTGTGTGTGTGTGTGCATGTGTGCGTGTATGTGTGTGCGCGCACGCACGCACGCGCGCGTGCGTGCATACCTGCATGCGTGCGTGTATGGACTCTGCCTCATCGCTCGTTCGTTAATTAAGAGGTGAGGAAGGGGAGATAGCTGGGAAGATGGACTCCATCCCACGGCTCAATCAAGCCCTTACTGCCACCTTTTTTGTCTACCCCCGCTCAGCAAACTATAGCGCCCCGTGTCCAAATTTCCCATTACTCAACTGGGTGGCACTGCTCCAACAATAGCCTCTCACTCAACCTCACTCGCCTCGCTCTTTCTCCTTTCCTAGTGTTGAATGTGGGTGTTTCCCAATCGTCAGAGAACCTCGACGAAATCTCAAGACAAAAGAAGTTTGTTTCTGTTTTGTTTTGTTTTGTTTTGTTTGTTTTCATCTCTGTCTCTACCTTTCTGCATCATCCGAGACAAATTGCCTTCGTTTCGTTCATCGTTGTTCCCCCCCCCCCCCTCCTCCCCCTCACTATACTACATACTACTATACTACTACTACTACTACTACTTCTACTACTGTTGCTGCCACCACCACTACTACAAACTTTCTACTACTCTGCTACGCCATGCGCGTTCGTGGGATTCGTGGAGGCGATAAACGAGGGTTCCCCTCCCATCTTCCTCGCGTGCGTGTGTGCACGGCAGCGGATAATAGCAATCAAAAGACAAGGGGGAGAGAAGCGTTGATACAGAGTGTGGGAGAGTTCACGGTGGTCTGAGTCTGTTACGGTCTCCTCTCCGGAGTCCGGCCGGCGCCTCTCCGCTGATTGAAAATAAAAGGGTCGACCAGCTGAGACAGACAGACAGAGAGAGAGAGAGGAGGGGGAGGGGATAGAGAGGGAGATGAGGGGTGGGTAGGGGTGCGGGGAGGGCTAAGGGAGCAAGGGGTGGGGGGAGTGAGAGAGAGAGAGAGAGGAGAGGAGGGTGGGAGAGAGAGGCTGAGAGAGAGAGAGAGGGTGAAAGAGAGAGGAGAGAGAGAGGACAGAGAGAGAGAGAAGGGGAGAAAAAGAGAGGAGACAGACAGGCAGACAGACTGACAGGCAGACAGACAGAGAGCGAAAGAGAACAAACATCAGCAACAATAGGAAACGGGGAAGACGTTTAAAGGGAGAACAACAATTAATTCTGTAGGGATGGAAGGACAAAGGAAATACCCTACGTCCATTCGGTCTGTCCTCTGGAAGATTTGCGCTTTCCCACGCCATCAACCTCACCGTCATCATCACCATTTTCATCACCATTTTAAAAAACGGTCACACACGTAATGTTCTCATCCCCAGCTGATGCGTTTGTGCCATAGTGTTCAAATGCTTCGGCTGTTCGGATGATCCCTGGAGTCTTTTAGCCAGGGTACGACAACAACAACAACAACAACAACCGTCATCATCACCATTTTCTTCTCTTTTTTTTTTTCTTTTTGTCCATTTCCTTTTGGTATAAAAAAAAAAATCCACATTTTAAAGTCGCCTCCGTCATTACGACGATTTTTTTTTAAACAACTTGATTTTTTTTTGTCTCCACATTTTAAAGTCCCCTCCGTCATTATGACGATTTTTTTTAAACATCTTGATTTTCTTTTCTCTCCACACTTTGATGTTCCCGTTTGCAATAATCATTTTAGCTTTTTTTTATTTCAATTTTTGGTAACTGATCTGTAATATTAACAACCATAATAACAATAATTGTTTGGGTTTTTTTTGTAATTATACTAGTACTCATAAAACTTTTTAATCATAGTTATATTGTTACCATAATCATTAAACTCATAATAATAGTAAAAATTAATTACTTTTGTATTTTACATTTCAACTTTTCCATTACAATAAGGATGACTTAACCAATAACTTAATTTGCATCTGATCTGTGGCAAACTTGGTCTATTATTTGGTCAGATAGGTACATTATAATCATTATTATTATCATTTTCGTCATCATCATTATTATCATTATCATCATTACGATGGTGATGATTAATATTATTTTTCAAAATCTTGATTTTTCATTTGCATTATCATTACTTTTGTAGCGATTGCTATCCATACTTTTTTCTCTTTTTTTTTTTTTTTTTGTGACAGGACAAAAAGTTGCGCAGTAACACTATAATAATAATAATTATCGTCACTATTGCCATGATGATAATGATGACGATAACAATTTGATGATGATGATGATTGTAATCATTTGTGTTATTATTTCACTTGTTTCTGTAATTACCATCAGTTGTTGCAGATATATCTCAGCATTTTCAACTTCCTAATCGTTTACAGATTCTGCACTTTCCTTTTTTTTTCTTAACGACAGACATAGCACAAGTGGTAGTAAAGTAGCAGTTGTGATAGTAGTAGTAGTAATAGTAGTAGCAGTAGTAGTAATAATAGTAGTAGCAGTAGTAGTAGTAGTAGCAGTAATAGTAGTAGTAGTAGTAGTAGTAGCAGTAGAGATGAATGAGGCGGTGGCGGAAAACAGTGTCAACTAAAAACGCAGATATATGTATGTATGTATGCATATATGTATGTGTGCATAATTTATCTGTCTTCTTTATTTGTTTATTAATTTGTGTTCATTTTTCTATTGATTCCTTTGTGTTCATTTGTCTATTTCATTCATTTGTTAGTAGCAGTAGAGATAAAATCGGTAGTGGCGGAAAACAATGTCAACTGAAAACGTAAGGTTCTCTCTCTCTCTCTCTCTCTCTCTCTCTCTCTCTCTCTCTCTCTTCTATATATATATATTTTATATATATATATATAGAGAGAGAGAGAGAGAGAGAGAGAGAGAGAGAGAGAGAGAGAGAGAGACATGTGTGTGTGTGTGTATTATATATATATATATATATATATATATATATATATATATATATATATATATATGTATATGCATTTTTATCAATATATGCATTGTTTTTATATATATATATATATATATATATATATATATATATATATATATATATATATATATACATACTGACCATACACACACACACACACACACACACACACACACACACACACACACACACACATATATATATATATATATATATATATATATATATATATTTATATACATGTGTGTGTGTGTATGTGAAAACAGAGAGAGAGAGAGAGAGAGAGAGCATTTGTTTATTTTCTTGATCTGTTGATTCGTTTGTGTTCTTTGTCCATTTATTTGTATGCTATTTAACTGTTTGTTTGTCTTATGTAATTTTGTTTTTCTATTCTTCAATTTATTTATTCTTAGGCCTACATTTGGTTCTCTTTCTGTGTCTTTATCCATTCACAAAAATTTTCTTCAGTGCTTTTCTATTCGTTGCATTCATTAATCTGAATAAAAATCTCTTAATCTTGACCTATTCTTTTACCTTTTTTTTTTTAATTATTAGTTTTGCAATCGTGTCTGAAAGTGAGTATGTATGTCCAAATCCAAGAGATGTTTGAACGAGCAGTCACACTATCGATCTTTTAAGCCTTAACAACACTAAACCGCCACTGTGATATTCTGATTCAATTAAGAGTTCGAATCAAAACGGTCACATTGCAAAGTAAACACATCCGATTGCTACTATTCATCGTGTTCTTAAAATCCGAATCATCCCAATTAAATGTTCAAACAGAAACATATTTCGATCTGGACACGTGATTATTAATCATGATAATATATCATTTTGTATAATTCAAAACACTGAATGTTCGAACTGAATTTTTTTTTCAACTGGACACACTCAAAGTTTTGGTTAAAATTCAAAGTATCGTTGTGTTCAAACTAAACTAACTTGTTTCTAAACTGGACCATACCCCAATAATACGTCTACAATAATCAATTAGTCGTAATCACTCGTAATTGATCATTAGCATTTAAATGTTCTCGGACGTTGTGGCTCTATCGCTTTTTGTACTAAACACAAATACAGCCTAGACCCTACAGAAAAAATTTTCAAGATCTATTTTTAGCTCTGTGTGTGTGTGTGTGTGTGTGTGTGTGTGTGTGGTAAGTAATACTTAAAATGATCGGAGGCAAGCACTAATAACACACTAATGCCTCAAACTGTTGGTGTTGCATATCAAACTACACACAATATCGTTCTTTTTTTCTTTTTTTAATTTTGATGACATTTCAGTGCCGGGGTTTTTCGCTTCTTTTTTTTCGATTTTTTTTTCCAAATGTTAAACATGTCGATTTACAAACGTTCGCTTCTGATGAATTTCAATTTCAATATTAAGCCTAATAGCTTCAGAAACCATTCAGTGGAAAAGGGACTGACATCAAAACACGTCCCCAAAGCACTTTCGTTTTTATTCATCATGCCACTCACGTCACCGACAGTCCGGCACGGAAGCACACAGATATTTATATGATTCTATTCCTCAATGAATCAATGCTGCCTAGCGGTCCCCCCCACAATCGCTCACATTTTGTTTGAAGATTCCGGCATGCAGCATCCGAGCAGTGGACACACGCGAGAAGCGAAGGTGATGCTCTGTGGGGCTGAGTAGGATGGCCGTTCACAACCACTTGAAAACCAACACTCCACAATGACATACCTCCGACTCCTCGCTTACTGCTGCACGGATGGATTGGCATTTCGTTTAAGTACAGTTCGAGGGCTGGAAGAAAGAAGAAAAGAAAGAAAGAAAAAAAAGAAAGAAAGAAAAGGAAGAGAAAAAAAAAAAAAAAAGAAATCACCCGTCGCGTGCGTGTCGGCTGCTACTGTTAAAAGCTCTCGTGTTGGAGAGGAAGGAAAACCCCTGGGCGTTCGCTTCAGTTCACATTTTCGACATGACTGATACTGAATGAACGGCCCCCCGTCACTTTTGAAGATATTCCGCTGGAGGGTGGCGATGGGGAGGCGAGGGGGCAGTTTGACTGGTTCCCCCTTTCCCATAACAGTTGGTCGTCTGCGTCTCAGACATGGTCGTCTGCTTTCAGTGGGAGGAGAGAAAAAAAATCCCTCCGTCGGAGTTCGTCAATCTTCGGGTCTGTCCGGCACGGTAGAGGAGGTTTGACTGACAGGGAAGGCTGTCAGTTTCCTTCTCTCTCTCTCTCTCTGACTCTGAAGTGTCAAGGGGGTGGAGTCTCTTACTCGGGAGTTACGACTGGTGTTAAAAGCAGACCGGCGCCCGAGAGCTTGAGATACCGGGTGGATCTTTGCGGTAACAAGTTTAAACAGTAAAACAATCCTCGGCTTTTGAAACCAAGGCCAGAACGACCAAGCGGCCCCCCTCGTGTTGTCGGATCAAGGGTCAAAATGTGGCCCCCGGGAGAGGGGGGGGGGGGGGGGGGGCACTATCCTATGGCCGGTCGGTCAACACTGTCTGTGATTCGGGAGTGGACTCCGGGGTCCCTATCGTGGGAGACAGCTTTGGGCAGGTTCCCTTGGAGGGCTGTTCATCCTCTGTGTGTGTGTGTGTGTGTGTGTTTCCGGCGGTGTAGGCGTGTTATTGTATCTCTACGGTGTAGGTGCATCTGCACGGTGTTCGGTGTTTTTGTCCCTTTTTTTTCTTTGTCCCTTGACTTTCGTTCTTTCCTTTCTTTTTCTTTTCGCTTCGTTGCCTTCTTTCTTTCCTTTTTGTTGTTGTTGTTGTTGTTGTTAGTTTCTTTTATCTTTCTTTCTCTCTTTCTTCCTTCCTTTTTTTTTTTTTTTTGTCCCATTGTGTCTGTCTTTCGTTCAGATATGTACTCCTTTCTTTTCATTTCATTCAATCATTCTGTCTTTCTTTCTCTGTTATTTTTTTCTTTCATTCATTCATTCACTCTTTCTTTTCTTTCTTTCTTTCTTTCTTTCTCTTTCTTTCTTTCTTTCTCTTTCTGTTTGTAGTTTCTCTCACCTCGATTCTTTTCATTCGATTCTTTTATTTCATACATACAATTGTTTTCATCCTCTTTGGTTCTTTTATTCTGTCTTTCTTTCTTTCTGTCCATCATGATTTGTGGTCAGACGCACAGAGAAATCTCTTTATCTTCCTCCATTTTCCTCTCCATCTTCCTTCTCCTTTTTCTTTTTCTTTTTCTGTCCATCACAAACTTGTGTCACAGCTTATAGAAGTAGAACACTTTTTTTTGTATTCTAGCAAAACATTTGCTAAAAGTCAGTTCGGGTTGAAAAAAAAAGTGACATGAACAATTCTTGACTCAAAGACTAAGCGATACAGTCTGTGAGAGAGAGAGAGAGAGAGAGAGAGAGAGAGAGAGAGAGTAGAGAGAGAGAGAGAGAGAGAGAGATCTTTGAAAAATATTCTTTATCAAAAGACGACGTTTAACCCTTTCGCCTCCGTGGGACTGAGATTCGGCATTTTCCAGTACGCTGTGTTCCACAGTCACACTCTCCTAAGGTCCGTAACTTCATCCCTTTAAGAGCAGTTCTCTCGCTCCTTGGAATAAACAAAACGAAAAGGACTACAGTTTTCATCTGCTCATCAATCATCTGTTATCGAGAAGCCTTACATGAAGCGTCTTTTGAAAAATGGTGCAAAAATCGAATATCAAAGCTTGCCTTGCCGTGCCCAAGCGTTGAAAGGGTTAATGAATACAAAACACGACATGAGGCGACTATGTATTGATTTAAACTAGCAATTCCCCGCTCGCCTCAAATCCCTCCTTCCTCCCATCCATTTCACTAGTTCAAGTGATAACAATGTCTCCGTGAAGAAAACGTATTCGCCAAAAGTTCACGTGCATACTGTTTTATACTATACAGCAAACAAGCATCAAAATCAAAAAAAGCATTGCTTTGTGCCTTGTTTTGTGAGTTCATTTGCATTTTGCCTTGGTAACAAAAAACAACAACAACAAAATAATCAACAAATACCCACCGCATCTGTGATTTGGTCGTATGATTTGCGGGTAAAACCATTTGAATGTTAGATATGGTCACCCTTTGCTGAAAGCCGCCAGCCAAACCTGCAGTTAAATTAGATAACTACAAATGAGTGCGCATGGTTCACGAGATATTTCACATCAGATGTCATGGAAGCTGTGGACGCCCAAAGTACCTTGATACATAAAGGTGATGGGGCCCTCTGGGAGGGGGGGGGGGGAGGGGAGGGGGGGAGTACACTCTCATTCAATCTGGCTCCGAAACTTAAAGCATGGACCGTCATCATCGAGGGAGTCACGAGACGGTTCTAAAACATGCCGGATGAGGACAGGCGTCACTGTACACTGACGAGGTGACTTCACAAGTAGTGCAGCGTCTCCTGCGATGGGGTGCCCCATGGCGACTTGATACTGAATTGCTCCATGACACACGGGTTGACCTGTGACAGGACAAACACGGGACATGCAAGCAACTTGTCTTTAAGGTGAAGAGACTTGTGCTGTTGACAGATAGGAATGGAGTTCATTTTTTTTCTGCTTTGAACGCGTATATGAAAGACATTCAAAACAATCTGACTAGTGTACACACAATAAGTTTCAGAAGCCAAATGCTCAAAACGAACAAACAAACAAACAAAAAACCCAAACCCCTGCATCCCTGGAACAAACATTGTACTCGAGCTCCTAACCCCCCCCCCCCCTCTCTCTCTCTCTCTCTCTCTCTCTCTCTCTCTCTCTCTCTCTCTCTCTCTCTCTGAAACTGATACAGCAGGTCCGTCTTTAACTGTGATGTCTGCGGTGTTTATTATATTGTCTCATCACTCTCTCCACTCCATCTTCACCACCCACATCACCCCATCTCTCCCCACCACTCTAAAAAAAAAAAAAAAAGCAAAAAAGAAAAAAATGAGGGGGAAGGATCCTAAAAGAAGAAGAGATTTGACCAGCCAAGGCAAATGCGAAGACTAAGTTCTTGGTCAAATGAGAGAGAGAGAGAGAGAGAGAGAGAGAGAGAGAGAGAGAGAGAGAGAGAGAGAGAGAGGCAGACAGACAGACAGACTGACCTGCACACACACACACACACACACACACACACACACACACACACACACACACCCGCGCCACCACACACAGCAACGACGCACGCACAGACAGACAGCGACAGACAGACAGACAGACCAGAGCACAGCAACTAGCCGGCTTGCAGCGCACTCGGTGACACCGACTGACAGATCGCTTGGCGGGAAAAGGGAGAGCACGGCGTTGTCATCTTGCGTTATCGCGCCTGATTTCTCCTTGGGTCAGAACTGTGGAAATGAGTTTCGGGACAACCTCATCCCTTTCACACACTGTTTGTTCAGACAACAGCCAGGGACCGTAACCCTTTTCTGGCACGCCAGCTTGCCACGCACTTGCTCATTGCCGTCCCTTTTATTCCTGGACATGCACGCCTCTTGGCGGACGGCGGTTTTTATTTGATGGAGAAAGGAGAAGACAGCTCTACTGCTCCCACACTGCAAGCACAATATAGATAGATAGACAGTATGGAGATAGACAAAGAGACAGACGGACACACAGACAGATAGATTGATCGATTGATTGATTGATAGATAGACAGACAGATAGACTGACAGACAGTAAATAGATGGATGGATCGTGTGTGTGTGTGTGTCGTGTGTGTGTGTGTGTGTGTGTGTGTGTGGTGTGTGTGTGTGTGTGTGTGGTGTGTGTGTGTGTGTGTGTGTGTGTGTGTGTGTGTGTGTGGTGTGTTGTGTGTGTGTGTGTACTGATACGCTAATGATGAAAGACAGATCGAGAATAATGACATGAAACAAATGAATATCAAATGACCATCATCAGAAACACAAGACAGGCGCGCGCGCGCGCGCGCACACACACACACACACACACACACCACACACACACACACACACACACACACACGAAGAGCAGAGGGACACACACACACACACACACACACACACACACACACACACACACACACACACACCCGCACCACGGAGCGAGGCACAGAAGAAGACGAGGATAAGAGAGACAGAGACAGATAGAAAGACAGACAGAAAGACATACACATAGACAGAGAGACAGACGACAACCAGACAGATCACCCTTCGCTGGCAGATTCGGGTATCTACTAGATT
>JAFLJL010015799.1:0-17500 GCA_018398815.1 Conus ventricosus | reverse complement strand
TGACAATCAGATAACGTATAAATCTTTGGCGCTGGCAGAAAACAAACAAATGGCTGAACCACTCCTTGGCAAATCATCTTTCTCTGGATCTCTCTCCTCTACGACAAACTACGACGTTCACCTGGCTTCGCATTGAAGACGAGGTGGAATTTCTCATGGAAAGACCTGAATCAGAAACCAGTGTGAATGTGGTCGTTCGTGTTGGAGTTCTGTCCTTTTCATTTGTAAACACTAACGCATGCCTTTCGCCGCTGTTGCTCACTTCCTTAACTTCTCGTCATTCATATTCTCAAATAGTAGGTAGGCACTCAGGTCTGACCAGCCCGTTGGGGCTATATGCGTAGGTCAGACAGCCGTGAGTCGTAAGCACGAGCCTCTTCTTCAGTTCTCTCGTCTTAGTTGTTATATTCATTTATCTATCAGTTTAAACCAATGCGAGTCGTCGGCTCAAAACTTTAGCGGATATGGTGTAGCGTATTTGGACTAGTCCGCACGCAGAGTGACCGCCTCCTTGTTGAAACTGGAACTTGTCATTCATCTCTATAGAGCCCGTGCCACAGCATGGACCCTAACCATCACCCACCCCAACCCCTCTCCCCCTCCCTTCTATCATCCACCCGGACCATTCTGTAGGTACGGTAAGACTGACGTTGCTACGCATAAATTTTGCTTTGTACTGGGTCTTTAACAGGTACTTCCATTATTAAGTATTTTGAAAGAGATCCCGAGAGGGGGGGGGGGGGGGAAGAGAGTGTGGGAGGAGAGTGTGTGTGTGGGTGCATGTGTAAAAAAAAAAGAATAACTGAAAATGATTAAGTTTCTTTTGTTTCTATCAAATGTTGTTTCCTTTGTATGAGCGACACATTATCAGAGTGGGTTGTTGCAGTACACACACATATTAGAACATGGAACAAACCAGTCACTTTGTATCAATTGCCAAAACACTAAATCAGCAAAAATATGTCCATTTTGTAGAGAATCCTACAGACTATGCATGGTGTGTAAGAGATTGGTTGGGAAGAAAAGACAGAAGAAAAAAAAAAAGAGAAGAAAAAACCTAAGGGTGCGATTTTTTTTTTTTCTTTCGCTTTTTGTTTTCTTGGCAGCATGGAACGATGGAAAGTGTTGAAGCAACAAAAAAAAACAATGAAGAGGTGGATTTTGGCCTTAGGGGAAAAAAAGTGAAAAAAAATCACCACCTTAGGTGCTCCATTGATCCGAGAACTGACGCTATAAAAATCAAAAGTGAAGATTGACGTCCCAGTGGCGTAACAGATTCCTGTTGACAACAGACTGGAACCAGTGCTACGTACCATCTCTACCCTGTTGCACAAGATTCAAGGACGATAAAGGCTGAGAACATCCGCATCTGCCCAGGCGTCAGTTCACGTAGCTCTAAGATCTATTGATCAGGGGCACACACGCACAACACACACACACACCACAAAACACACACACACACACCACACACAGATACACACACACAGACTAGACTGACAGACAGAAGAGACAGAGATATAAATAGGCAGCAGCCTGACAGACAGGTCAGAGAGACAGACAAACTGACCAGACAGAGACAGAGAGAAAGAGTCATAAGACACAGAGAGAGCGAGAGAGAGAAAGACAGAAGAGAGAGAGAGAGAGAGTGAGAGGAGGAGAGAAGGAAGCGATGAGAGAGAGAGTCGGAGAGAGAGAGAGAGAGCGAGAACGATGAGAGAGAGAAGAGAGAGAGAGGGATCGTCATTGTACTATACAGCTTCAGTCGATCCAGGCTCTCTCCCGAACTTTTTTTTTTCCTTGTTCATTAAAACAAATGAATGTCGCGTGCACCGCACGTGATGATCTGGTAAGCGGGAGCGAAGGACCGGTGTCATCCGTTTTCGCCCTCTTTTTCATTTCGCCCTTTCCCATTCGTCCTGTTCCTTTTCGCTGTTCTATTTCGCCTAACGTTCTACTGCAAGGCTCCCCCCCTGGCGTAACCAGTTGTCTGTCCTACTCCAAAGCAGATCGATGGTCTTTAGATTAGAGTAGGGCGAAGCCGAGAGAGGACGAAGGACGAATGACGGAAGGCCGTTAGGCCAAGTCGTGCTCACAATTTCTGAGTTTTGGCGGTGACTTTTTTTCCTGTTGACTTTTTTTCCTACAATCGCGCTAAAATGAAAAAGGGCGATCACGAAACGGTACCTTCACCTAAAAGTTGTTGTGGACAAACGTCCCAGTTCCGCCCTGGCAGCAGCGGCAAAATGAAAAAGGGCCGGAATACGGTACAGAGCGCTCGTGCTCTTACTGCTCAATGACCTGGACGAGAAAAAAAAAAAAAGGGGCGCGGGGGGGTTGAAGGAATGTTAGGGAGGAGAGACCTTTCGGGCACGCCGGCGCCCACCCAGTCATAAATACACGTGAGCAGTTCAGTTGGCGTCGGTGGTCTGTCTGCTCGCGTCTGTGTGATGTCTGTGCGTGTGTGGAGTGTGGGTGTGTGTTGGGTGTGTGGGTGTGTGACTGTGTGTGTGTGTGTGTGCCTCTCGAGATGGAGGAGGGAAAAGAAGTGGCCGGTCACACGGGCAGCAGAGAGAGAAGTAGTAGTATTTGTTACAGAAAGGACAACGGAGAGGAAACAGTGGAAAATCATAGCAGGAAAGAGAAGTCATAAAGAAGAAGAAGCAGTACTATTCGTGGCAAAAAAAAAGAGCTGTGGAGGTAGCAGATTTCCGGGCAAAAAAAAATGGAGGAAACGAAGAGATAGTACCAGCCAGCAGTCAAGTAGCAGAATTCCGGGCAAAAAAGCGAGGGGGACCGAAGAGATAGTACCAGCAGCCAGTAGTAGCGAATTCGGGCAAAAAAGGAGGAAAACGAAGGGATAGCAGCAGCTGCAGTAGTAGCAGAATTCCGGGCAAAAACGGAGGAAACGAAGAGATAGTAGCACGCAGTAGTAAGCAGTAAAGGAAAAGCAGAAGTTGAAGGTCATAATTATAATACAAGTCAAGAAGGAGCCATCGTGTTAAGTAGAACAGGAGGATAAGTGAGTTAGAAGTTGTACGTATAGGACAGAAGACAAGAAGAAGTCGTTGGGAAGAAGAAGAGAAGAGAAAGAAGAGAAGTGAGGGGGGGGGGGAAGATAAAGAGAGAGAGAGAGAGAGAGAGGAGAGCATGATGAGGACGACAGAGTGATAGGAATAGAGAGCAGAGAGAACGAGAAACTGCGAGAGAGAGAGTGACGAGAGATGAGAGACGAGGAGAGAGACGAGAGGAAGAGAGAGAAATAACAAGCAGAGAAATGAGGGAGTAAAAAGTAGGAGTGGGGGGGAGATGGGGAGATGAAGATAGGAGAGGAACACACACACATATGCAAGCCATGCCACACACACAGACCACACAACCACACACTAACACACACACACACACACATACAGAGAGCGAGAGAGTGAGTGCAGGGGGAGCTCACGAGAGAGAGAGAGACTGAGAGAGACGAGAGAGAGAGAGACTGACGAGAGGGAGGAAGAGAGAGATTGAGAGAGAGAGGAGAAAGATGAGCCAGAGATAGAAAAAGATAAAGAAAGAAAAACATAACGAATAAAAAACCACTCCAACATGTCTCGATTCCAAACAACTAACACACCAATCCCTTCATACCCTCACCACCACCTTAGCCCCCATCCCCTCTCTCCCTATTCCCACTCTTCTCGCCATCATCCTTACCTCCCCCTTCGTACACGGGAAAGAGAAAAACCAGATGAGTAATGAAACGTTCCAAACGATGGTTCTTTCCCTTTTTTTGTGTGTGTGTCTGAGAGAGAGAGAGGGAGGGGGGAGGGGGAGTGAGGGGGAGAAGGGTGAGAGGGAGGGGGAGGGTGAGGTTGTGAGAGGGGGAGGGGAGAGATGGATGAGTGAGAGAGAGGGGGCGAGGGAGAGGGGTTAGAGTGAGAGAGAGAAACTGACAGCAGACAGAGACAGGGACAAAGGAGAGAAGGAGGGGTAGGGAGGAAGGGAGGGAAGGGGGAGGGAGGGAGAAGTGAGAGCGAGAGAGAGAGAGAGAAAGAGAAAGAGAGACATGAGACAGAGGACAGACACAGACACAAGACACAGACACAGGAAACACGAGAGGTGAGAGAATACAAGGATGGAAAGAGTGAGAGGATGAGAGAGAGACCTTAGAAGACGATGTAGAGAGAGAGAGAGATGAAGAGAGGAGAGAGAGCATTCCCAATTGACGTCTCGGCAGCCTCACACCTGTTCGGTTCTTCACGGCGCGTGCGATGCGCCGTGCGAAGAGTCTCGGTTTGCCCCGGGCCAAAGTGGATTGCGAGAGAAGTATGCCAGGGGGCTGCAATCGATACAATATCAACTGCTCGGCGGCTAGCAGTCAACGCTTCGGAGAGAGAAAGGCGCCGGGCAGAACGAAAGGAAGATCAATAAAGCGGGGAAAGTGAACTGCGACAATAAACGCAACGTAGGTCAAGATACACGAATTCTGATAAAGAAAAAAAAAAAAACAGCTGGGGATGAAAAAGTTTCAAGTTTCCGTCACAGAGGTCTGTGACGCTTGGACAAACTTTAAAAGTCAACATCGATAAATAAATACAACGCAAGTTATTTAACCAGATCCCCGACAAAAAAAAAAGAGAAAAAAAATGTGTGTATATATATATTCATATATATATATATATATATAGAGAGAGAGAGAGAGATGAGAGAGAGAGGAGATAGAGAGAGAGAGATGAGAACGGAAAAAGCTCTTAAAGTAACCACACAATGACGACAAACCAGTTCTGTACTCTTGAACAGTTTCAAAATAAAAACCTGCAAGCGAAATAAATAAAACCACAAAGATGTGTATTATATCCTCATATAAACCGACCAACACAACTCTGAAGATCGACATGATCAAAGAAAACAAAATGCAACCGATGGTCACAATTCAGTCAGAGGAGGTTGAAGACCCAGAGAAAAAAAAAAAAAAAAACACACACCACACACGCATACAAACACACACGCACCACACACACACACACACACACACACACACACACACAGACACACCACACGCCCACACACACACCATGATGAAATAAAGAGACCACGAACCAAGGCAATAAAACGCCAGGTTCAGGCTTTTCACTCTAGCGTTCTTTTAGGCCTACACACTCCTCCCAACCGTGGCCCGAAAAAAAAAAAAAAATTACCCTTTACCCAGGTACACAACCACTTTTTAGGCAATGTTGACTCTTATTCACTGTCCATCAAACAATTAGCACAAGCTTGTTCAAAACGGGAACAGAAAAGTAGAAGGCAAAAGCGCACTCAATCAGCACTCCAAGATGGCGTACAACCACGTGTTTGAATGCGCCGCCTACTAGCGTGCGTAAACTCTCGGCTTGCAGGGCCAGTGTCGGGCCATTTCTTTTTCGGGCGGCCACGCCCCCAATCAGCCGTACACAGTCCAAAGGACGTTTCGCTTTTCTTGAGGAAGTAAGGTTGGGATCCATTTTCTTTCTAAACGTCTACTAGTGGCCAAAGGAACGGTGACAATGGGAGACGGGGCGAGGGGTAAGCAAGATAGATACCAGCAAAACTTATTTTCTTGTATGTTTTCCCCCATTTGTAACGAATCAAATATACGCGCCAGGAAGTAGTTGAATAGGAATACCGCCGGAAAGAGGGCAGGGGAAGAGGGAGAGATGCGGGTGTGTGTGTTGTGTGTGTGTGTGTGTGTGTGTGTGGTGTGTGTGTGTGTGTGTGTGTGTGCGTGGTGTGTGTGTTGGGGGGAGGGTTGTCGAATTCTACTGGAGGGAGATGGAAAGGTTGGGGGAGAGATTCCACGAAACCCCCCCCCCTGCTCTCTCTCTCTCTCTCTCTCTCATCCTCTCTCTCTCTCTCTCTCTCCTCTCTCTTCTGCATCTCATAATTCATTATTAGGTGGAAAATAAATGAAAGTAAATTGAAAACAACACAAAACAGTGTTGTCTCTGTATGCCTTCTCCGCCCCCCCCCGTCCCACCCCCCGCCACACCACAGCACACCACACACACACACACACACACCACACACACACACACACACACACACACCCACAACACATACACACCTAACACACACACACACACACACCACACCCTCAACTCTACTAACCTTTCCATGGTCAGCATTCCCGGCTCACCGTAATGAAGAATCAGCGGAAACTGTTACCCGTTAGAGAGGCGAGCACCTAGAGATGAGAGAGAGGAGAGAGAGAGAGAGAGAGACAGAGAGAGAGAGAGAGAGCGGAGATGAGAGAGGAGAGAGAGAGAGAGGACAGACAGGACCAGAGACAGAGGGGAGACAGAGAAACAGTGAGAGAGAGACAGAGAGACGCGAGAGAGGAGAGATGACGAGAGAGTGTGAGAGAGCTCCGCTGAGAGAGAGGAGCTTTAGCAAAGGCCAACTTTGATCACTGAAAGACCGATTCAACACAAACATATGAATGTTGCATAATTCAGTAATCCCTACACCACTTTCGGAAAAATCTGACGCATGTTGGAAGCCATTGGAGCAAAGATTAAAAGAAAGAAAAGAACGCTGAACAATGAATTGTGTGGGAAAAAGTGCAGGTTAAAAATTCTTCCATCATTATAGTAATGACTTGGCAAAGATCTGAAATTAAAAATATAAATAATAAGTTGAAGAAAATTGGGAAAATACATATTATAAATGTGAAAACGCTTCACTAGCTGCATGTGGAACCTTCGTAATCCCTCTCGAAGGCCAGATCTATATGTATGCCTGCTACTAGGCCTATTCGTCCGCTGGATCGGATCTCATCAGGGAGAGGACACGGCTAAGAAAGAAAAGATTGACAGAGTTACAACAAAGGTATTATAAAAAAAAAAAGAATTAAATGACAGAATGACTAAAGTGAATGCTAGGGGACATCGTACTGGCTGTTAATCAGATCAAACAATTAATAACACTCTTAAGAAACCCAAATGAAGTTAAAGGGGTCTACGGTGAGTTCTGGCTTCATCATTGACTCGTTGCTTGTTTCGATCATAAACGACTACTGACTCCTAATTGTGCAGTCTGTTCCTCTTATGGATTATCATATTGCTCTTAAACCCAATCACAATCTTAAAGCGTAGGCCAGAGATCAACGGCATCAAGGCCACCAATCACAGCGACAACACGAAGGAGCGGGAAAACGGCGGATAAAAAAAAGGTCAGGGTGGTCAGTTCAAAGACATGACCGAATGGACAATGCAGAACAAAAAGAAACACAAAACACTTGGACACTGTTGGAATGATAAATCTGAAACAAAAAACAGAGAGAGAGAGAGAGAGAGAGGGGGGGGGGAGGGAGGGAGGGAGGGAGCCAGAGAGAGATGAGGAGGACGGATGAGAGAGAGTTGAGAGAGAGAGAGAGAACGAGTGAGAGAGAGGAGGACGAATGAGAGAGACTGACGGACCAGACGCCAGAGAGAGAGAGAGAGAGAGATGAGGAGAGAGAGAGAAGAGAGAGGAGACCGAGAGAGGTGGAGAGAGATGGCGAGAGAGAGAGAGAGAGAGAGAGAGAGATTCTTTCCTTCAATCCACCTACTATCCGTATTCGGCAAAATTTATCCATATTACTCTTCCCTTTGTGTCAAAAGCCGCTTGGCCCAGGAAGCCCGACCGAAACTGAACGAATCGGGAAAGGGGCCCCCATGTTCCACTCTACCCTGTCACATCCTCAGCCCGAGTGATAAAGCCAGCGGTGCCAGACGTTTATGTTTGTAGGCATCGCACGGCCAGCCCAGATTAAAGGTCAGCACACCAAACAGAATAACGGCGAACACGAAGAAATAATACTGAGAGCAAGAGTTGTGGCGAATGTCTCGGCAAGGACTTCTCCCCAGCCAACGAAGACCAAACGTTGTCATTAAAGCAGGCCTCGGCTTCGGCGGTTCTTTGTTCACAAGATCAATAATCAGGGATGGAGATACAGGCTGGGGGAGGGGTGGCGGCGGGAAAGGAGGGGTGGGGGGGGGGGGTGTTACCGTAATGGGAAAAGCGCGTGCGTACGTTGCGTGCGTACGCACGTGTGTGTGTGTGTGTGTGAGTGGTGTGTGTGTGTAGTGTGTGTGTGTGATGTGTGTTGTGTGTGTGTGGGGTGTGTGTGTGTGTGTGTGTGTGTGTGTGTGTGTTTTGTGTGTTGTGTGTGTGCGTGAGAGAGAGAGAGAGAGAGAGAGAGAGAGAGTGTGTGTTGTGTGTGGGGTGTGTGTGTTGTGTGTGTGTGTGTGTGTTTTGTGTGTGTGTGTGTGTGTGTATGTGTGTGAGTGTGCGTGTGTGTGTGAGAAAGTGGAAGAGAGAGAGAAGAGAGATAGAGAGAGAGAGAGAGAGTGAGTGTTTGTGTGTGTGTGTGTGTGTGTGTTTGTGTGTGTGTGTGTGTGTGTGCGTGTGTAGTGTGTGTTTTGTGTTGTGTGTGTGTGTGTGTACGCGTGTGTGAATATATAAGTGCGTGCGTACACACAGTGTTTGTGCGTGTGTTTCGTTCGTTCGTGTGTGTGTGTGGTGTGTGTGTGTGTGTGTGTGTGTGTGTGTGTGTGTGTGTGTGTGTTTGCACGCGTGCGTGCGTGTGTGCGTACGTGCGAGCGTGCGTGCGTTCGGGTGTGTGTGTGTGTGTGTGTTTGTGGTGTGTGTGTGTTGTGTGATGTGTGTGTGTGTGTGTTGTGTCTCCGTGTGTCTGTTTAAAATGAATCCAATTGTCCAGTTACTCATCATTCTTTGAACTAAAAACCAAACGCGCGTGTGTCCAAAACTATGCTCAGAGTTTATTTCACCGCGTACATGTCATTCTAACCTAAGGTTGATCTAAACAATAAACCGTTTTCCAGTGAGCGTGTATATGTATGTAGGGTGTGAGGGGGGGGGGGGGGGGGGGGGGTGGGGGTGCGTGTGTGTGTGTGGAAGCGAGGGAAAGGAGAGAGAGGGGGAGGGAGGGAGAGAGACAGAGAGGGAGTGAGAGAGAGTGAAAGGGACTGGAGGTGAATGAGAGAGAGAGAGAGAAGAGAGAGAGGGGAGAGAGCAGTAGAGAGGGGGGGGGGGGTGGAGGGGACAGACAGACAGACAGACCAGACAAATAGGCAGGCAGGCAGGGCAGGCGGACGGACCAACGGACGGGCGGACGGACAAACAAACAGACAGACAACGGAGCCGTTAACAGTGGAGGTTAAGGAGGTTTGGGCCGACGAATTGCGCGCATACCTGACTAAGCTTATTAAACCCTGGGCCCGCTCCTGCCGCCTTCTGTCTGTTCTGTTATCATCGGGGCTTTCTTCCTGCCCCCGTCTCTTGGACACTTTCAACTCTTGATACCCGGTACCCCTTCCAGTTTACCCGGTACCCTTCCAGTTTACCCGGGACCCCTTCCAGTTTTGGAACATTACGCGCGCGTGCAAACGTGCAAATGTGTGGAAGGGGTGGAGGAATGATAGGGGGGTGTCACGTGGCATGCGTGTGTGTAGTGTGTGTGTGGTGGTTGGTGTGTGTGTGTGTGTGTGTGTGTGTGTGTTGTGTTGTGTGTGTGTAGGTATATATACAATGATCGTGTGTGTGAGTTGTGTGTGTGTGTGTGTTTGAGGGGGGAAAGGGGGTGAATATGAATAATGATATGAACACTTATTCTCTCAAAAGGAGAAATTAAGAAGTGCATAATAAACAGTATCACAAACAAACATGCATAAAACAATAATCATCACATCAAGTGGCCACTTATAGAATTTACATAATCAGTCACAACACACACACACACCCACACACACACACACACCCACACACACACACACAACACACACATCATAATCATTTGAAAAACCTCATGCACAGGCACTATACACAAGCACACTCATAGGCTTACACTCACAACAGATATTTACACACACACACACACACACACACACACCACCCACACACACACCACACACAACACACAAGCACATATTATATGCCAATACCCATATCTTTCCAACACTACACCACATCTTCAACCACCTCCAGCAAGCTCTCACTCTCTCGCACCTCCCCCCCCCCTTCCCCCCCTCCCTCTCTCCCTCTCTCTCGCATTCCTTCCACATCACTAAGCATGAATAATGGTACAAAAGACTCCATGAATTTAGAAGAATGGATCGACCTGGGGTATATAAGTTTTTTGCGCCCTAAGATTTGACTCTAAGGGTCCTAAACGACGTCCAGGATGGTAAAATTTCGTAATATTTATGTAAAACATGGCATCCATCACTGCAATCTTCTTGCTTTCCTCTCCACTCGTCTGTCATACATTCTTTGCATCCAACTTGCTTCCTTCCAATCACTTGTGCTACACACATTCACCACTCATTCACTACTAGCTGCTCTTTCACACCCAAAAACTTCCATACCATCACATGAAAGAAGCAGTGAGCAATGACTCAACACACCATCTGTAATAAGTTTGTAAGATTACAGGTTTTAACACCAATATTTTCCTCGTAGCTTTTGCAAACAGAATATCTTGACTGGCAATTTTTATGGATTTTAGTAACATTTTATATCAAAACCTAATTATTATCATCAACAATCATTCCCAGAATAATTATACTCATTCACTCGTTCAACAGCTTAACCATTAATTAGCAAGGTCTGGCACAGTTCCGGGTTCTTCCGAGAAAGTCGATTAAGATTTCTTTGTTTTTTGCACATTAAGGTCAAGAAAGTTTGTCTTTCACCAGCTGCAGAACTTTTGATTTCCTCAAAGTAAACTGAATCAGAGTTTTCACATATCTAGAATAGCAGAATCAATCAGAATATTTAACGAGTGGAGTTTTCTTTTCTCTGTGCCTCTACAGTCATTATATATAAAGTAAAACAAAACGGAGACAGAACTGTGCCTTGGGTGCACCAGTAGAAAGTAGAGCGTTCAGAGATAGTGCAGACGGAAACGAACAGACTGAGTTCGATTGTGCAGAAAACTGACATCCATAAAGTAAAGCGTGGGTCAACACCTAAGTCAAGCAGTTCATAGCTAAACAGATTTAGCATGTATAGTGATCTTTATATGTGTGGGTGGTGAGAGAGAGAGAGAGGCAGGAGAAGGAGAGAGAGAGAGAGAGAAGAGAGAGAGAGAGTGTGTGTGTGTGTGGTGTGTGTGTGTGTGTTGTTGTGTGTGTGTGTGTGGTGGTGCGTGTTTAGTATTATTGTGGAGTGTGATGTGGTGTTGTGGGGTGTGGGGTGTGTGTGTGTGTGTGTGTGTGTGTGCTAGCGTTCCTCTGTGTGTGTGTTGTGTGGTGGTGTGTGTGTGTGTGTGTGTGTGTGTGTGTGGTGTGTGTGTGTGTGTGTGTGTGTCTGTCTGCTGTCTGTCGGTCTGCCCTGCCTGTCTTTCTGTCTGTCTGTGTGAATGTGTGTGTGTGTGTGTTGGAGTATATATGTGAGTGTGTGTGTGTGTGGTTTGGAGTTAATTGAGTGTGTGTGTGTGTGGGTTGTTGTGTGTGGGGTGTGTGTTGTGTGTGTGTGTTGTGTGTGTGAGAGAGAGAGAGAGAGAGAGAGAGAGAGAGAGAGAGAGAGAGAGAGAGAGTACAACCATGCGTTAATCTACAATAATTGTTTCAGTCAGTCAGTGTGTGTGTATGTGTGTGTGTGTTGTTGGTGGGGTGTTGTGTTTGTGTGTGTGTGTGTGTGTGTGTGTGTGTGTGTGTGTATGTGGGTGTGTGGATAGAGTATATGTGGTTGTGTGTGTGTTGTGCGTGTGTGATGGAGCATTTATATTATATTATATATAATATAAAAAAAAAATCAAAAATAAAATAAAATAAATGCTTCTCAGAATGAACCTTTAGAAAGCTTATAGTCTCCAGGGGGGAGACAATCTCCAAGGGGGAGACAACTCACTAACATATAACTCCTGTTCAGATACCGATATTCGAAACCTGATGTTTCTCCTCAGTGACCGCGAGAAAGTGGTAATTGACTCCACTGCCTCCCTGGTGTGCAATACCGTAGTATTTAAGTTTCAGAAATATCGTATCTGACCAGGAGATATATGTTAGTGAGTTTTTCTCCCATTGGAGATCGTCTCCCCCTTGGAACTATAAGCCTTTCTAAAGGTTCATTTTGGAAGCATTTTTTTGTATTTTATTGTATTTTACTGTTCCCCATTCACCCACCACAAGCACATACTGTAGTTAGCAGAATATTCTACCACTGCAGGATAAATGCTAATCCCCCCTATTTTCGATCAATCTAAGACATAATACAAGCTATGTTTATCATCTTGAATAATAAAATACCTGTTGACGTTCGTTTTGTTGTGTGGGTGGGAGGGGTGGTTGTGTGTTTGGTGAGTGCGTGTTTGTGTGTGTGTGTGTTGTGTGTGTGTGTGGTGTGTGTGTGTGTGTGTGTGTGTTTGAGTATTTTTGTGTGTTAGGTTGTCTGGTGTTGGAGTTATGTTTTGATGAGAATGGTTCTGAAAATAATAATATAGTTTAACTAATGAAAGATGTTTTGATGTATACGGGAATTGCCTGGTTTAAAGACATGTACAAATTTAATTTCTAAATCTTCTTAGTTCCATGATGTGTTTACGTTTATCGTTGGATTTTAGATTGCCATGGCACTGAGTTTTGTTTGCGCTTAGATATTTTAATTTCGTTCATTTTCATTTTATAATGGTGTTGTCAGGATTTCCTCAGTTAGTAGTTTTATAGAATATGTTAATTGATATTTACAACAATGATGGTATGTCCATGCAACGGTAGTGAGTTTATTTACAGAACTTGTACTTTGTAGTTTTAGCTTCACTTTGCCTTGTTTATCTATCTAATTTAAGATCACCATGTCAATGAAGTTGTTTTAATTCATTGTGATTGTAAATATTCACAGTTACATTTTTACAATAGAGGTTTGTGACATGTTTTTCCTCTTGTACCCCTTCCGGAGACCTTCCCCCCCCCCCCCCTCCCCACGCCCCCTCCGACCCCCTCCCCCTCCGCCAGTATACATCCCTTTCTTTCCACCCCCCCCCCCCCCCTTTCCGTTTGTGTACTTCCTCTCCTACTCAACCTCTTTCACTAACCCTGTACCTGAGCTCTCCTATTCAACATACGAATTGTGCTACAAACTTCCACTTTGTTTCTTCTTTCGAATCGGAAGACTCCTTCTAACTTCTTTCTATCTCCACTCTCTCTCCCCTCCGCCCTCTCCCCCCACCCTCTTCTCCCCCCCCCCCAACCCCCCACCCCCCCCCCCCCCACCCCACCCCCCCCCCCTTTCCCTACATCTCCGTCCCGTTAAGCGTGTGTGGGGTTCGGTGTGTGCAGTGCGTGTTTTGTTTGTGGGTTTGGTGGTGAGTGTGTGAGTGTGGATGTGAGTGCGTGTTGTGTGTGTGTGTGTGTGTGTGTTGTTGTGTGTGGGTATATGGTGTGTGTGTGTGGTGAGTGTTTTGTTGCTACAACAATTGTTGTGTCTTGCTGATTGAGTATTCCACCATCTAAGAATGTTGGACCTTTATGAAGTGTTTTATTTCCTGAAGAGCCTTCGTGGCGAAAGCTAGAAATTAGAGTTGTCCCTGTGGAAAAGACGTTCAACCTTGTTTTAGTATTTATTTTAATTCAAATCTACCTGTTGACGGTCCGTTTTGTTTGAGCGGCAGTGTGAGTTTTAGTGAAGAATTTTTAACCTGTGAAAAATAAAAAAAATAAAAAAAAAAAAAATATATATATATATAATATATATATATATATATTAATATATATATATATATATATATAATAACAAACTATAATTTCCAAGGATACGTACCCGCCACGCGTTCCAACAACTTAACAGGAGCACTTGGTGTTTGCAATGACTGCAAGAAATATTGAATTATAAACAAACTTGCTCTTATGTCCTTAGATTGACGAAATATTATATATATATAATATATATAATATATATATATAAAAATATTATATATATATATATATATATATATATTATATATATGTGTGTGTGTGTGTGTTTGTGTGTGTGTGTGTGTGTGTGTGTGTGTGTGTGTGTGTGTGATGGTGCATTTATATGATGTATAAATGTATATATTATATATATATAGATATAGATTATATATAATATATATATATATATATATATATATATGTGTGGTGTTTATGTGTGTTGTGTGTGTGTGTGTGTGTGTGGTGTGTGTGTGTGTGTGTACAACTGGGAGTATCTGACAATGAAGAATTGGTTTCCGTCAGTGGTGTGAGGTGTGATACAACCATGAGTTATCTGACAATAAACTGGTTTCAGTCAGTGAGATGTGTTTTTTGTGTTGTGTGAGTACAAACCGTGAGTTAATCTGTACAATAAATTGGGTTCATCAGTCATCAGTAGGGTGTGTGTGTGTGTGTTGTGTGTGTGTGTGTGTGTGGTTGTGTTGTGTGTGTGTGTGAGTGTGTGTTCGTTTGTGTGTGTGTGTGTGTGTGTGCGCGCGCGCGTGCGCACGCGTGGTAATATGTGGATACTTATCCGCTTGATTCTAGTAAAATACCGTGTGGCGATAAACCGCAACAGAATTATCCAACATGTTTAACTAGTCCAGCTTGCCTACATTACTGCATGCCAGACATGGACAAGCACTACGTCGATCCATCCCCCTTTAATTCGGGGCTGTTATTAAAACTACACTGGAGTACGCCACCGTTTCCCCTCAACAAATTGGTGCAAAGTACCATTCAACCGAAAAGTTCTTTGTAAAATCATCATTTTAAAAGTTTTGGCCAATGATGATAACAGTCGATAAAATTTTTGATTACTGTATCTTTCAAAATTTTTTTTTTTTTCGGGTTGGTTTTTTTTTTTTTTTGGTTTTTGTTTTTGTTTTTTTTTTTTTTTTTTTTTTTTTTTTTGGGGGGGGGGGTTTTTTTTGTTTTTTTTTTTTTTTCATATTTTGTTTTTTTTTTTTTCCAAAATAAATTTTGGGGGGGGAAGTGGGGCACCCCTTTTTAAAACCCCAAAAAACCCCCCCCCCCCCCCCCCCCCCCCCCCCCCCAAAAAAAAAAAAAAGTATTTATCATTCAAAAAACTGTCTATAAATCAGTTAGGGAATTTTTAGTCATCAAATTTACCCTTTAAAAAATACAGGGTAAATATTACAAACAGGTCGAAATAAACTGTGTGAGGTTTGTCCTTTTAAAAAATGTGGTAGATTGCACAAAGTTCAAAAAAATCTTTCACCCGTTCCCCTTTTTTCAATTTGACCACATTCCAGCAATAAACCCTTTGAAATAAAACCACCTTTTTTACCCTGCGAAGGAAACCCCCAAAAACACAATCAAGCCAAAATACCCACCAAAAGCTGCGGTAAATGTTGGCCCATGCAAACAACGGGCCAAAATTCCACACACACACACACACACAACAAAAATCCTTTCAGGGAAAATAAAACCCAAATGTGCAATGAACTGTATAAAAGACCTTAACACTTCCCATCCTTTTTTACAAACCTAACCCTGGCCCGACATCCTCCCCAAAAAAAACCCCCCCCACCCCCCCCCCCCCCCCCCCCCCCCCCCCCCCCCCCCCCCCCCCCCCCCCCCCCCCCCCCCCCCCCCCCCCCCCCCGTTGTCTAGCATTCCCCTTTTCCCTTGCAACCTCTTGAGAAAGACTCGGGATGGGAGGGGGGGGATGGGGGGGGGGGTGGGGGGGGGGGGGTTTAAATCCTTTTGTGGAACGCTATCCCCCCCGAGTCGCCGGCCCTGACCTTTTATGGCTTGGGGTCAAACAAAGTCCCTTTTTCCGTGTCTCTCGGTGACGCCTTCCTTCCAACAAGTTTGGGCTGTCTGTCGCTTCTTGGGTCGGCGCTCTAAAAAGTGTGGATTGTCTTTCTGCTGTCTCTCTCATCCACCGAGTTTAAACGCTCAGTGCTCTCTCTCTCTCACGCTGCCCCCCCTACTACCACCTCCTCACTCCTCCACCCTTCCCCCTTCCCTCTTTTTTATGGTTTCGAGGACAGCTTTTGGTGTGCATCTCTCTCTCTCTCTCTCTCTCTCTCTCTCTCTCTCTCTCTCTCTAAGACATAAGAGCAAGCTTTGTTTATAATTGAGCACACACACACACACACACATATATTTATATATATATATATATATATATATATATATTATATATACAACAAACTAATAAATTCCAAGGATAAGTACCGAGCACCGTTCCAGCAACTTACAGAGCAGCTTGGTGTTGCAATGACTGCAAGAAATATTGAATTATAAACAAAGCTTGCTCTTATGTCTTAGATTGAAGAAATAGGGGGAGATACGCATTCATATCTGCAGTGGTAGATGATTCTGCCTAACTAACAGTATGTGCTTGAGTGGGGAAAAAATAAAATAAATGCTTCTCAAAATGGAGCCTTCAGCAAGCTTATATTCTCCAAGGGGGAGACATCCTCCAATAGGAAGGGAAACTCACTAACATATAACTCCTGGTCATATACCGATATTTCGAAACTTGGTTGTTTCTCCTCAGTGACCGCGGGAAAGTGGTAATTTGACTCCTCTGCCTTTTCAGTTTTAGAAGAATGCAATCCAGAAAAGGCTGGTGAGCAATACCGTAGTATGTTTGTTGAGTTTTCAAAAAACCAACCAAAGGTGCCATCTGAGAAGCAAAAGAAAATCATGAAAGAGCAAAACAAGCTACATTTTCTTGTGAAAAGTAGAAAATATAAAAAGATATCCTCTAAGACACAAGTGCTGAGGGCCAGTATTATATATATATATATATATATATATAGAGAGAGAGAGAGAGAGAGAGAGAGAGAGAGAGAGAGAGAGAGAGTAAGAGAGAGAGACAGAGAGGAGAGGAGAGAGAGAGAGAGAGAGAGAGAGAGAGAGAGAGAGAGACAGACAGACAGACAGACAGAGAGACAGTGCAAAGGGAAACAGGAACAGAAAGGTGGACACAAACTCACAGAGAGAGAGACACGGAAGGGGGGGGGGGGAGGGGGGGGGGCGAAGGGAGGGAGAGAGAACGCGCAGACAATCAAACCAAGAAAAAAAAAATCTAAAGAAACTTGATTACCTCTACACGCCAACAAAGGCATTTCAAACAAATGGGGAAAATAAAACGAATAAATTAAACCTTTGTCACACACACACACACACACACGCACGCACGCACGCACGCACGCACGCACGCACGCATGCACGCACGCACGCACGCACACACACACACACACACACACACACACTGACTGAAACAATTTACTGTCAGATTAACAACACACACACACACATACACACACACACACACACACACACACACTCACACACACACACACACACACACACACACACACACACACGCGCGCGCGCGCGCGCGCGCGCAGAGAGAGGGAGAGACAGACAGACAGACAGACAGACAGAGACAGAGACTGAGAGAGCACGAACGAAACGGAACGTATGTTGTGAAAGTTTCGCTCAAAGACAATCACCTACCCCAGCTCTTCCTCCCACCTGCGCAGGCAGACCGGGCTTCGGGGATC
>JAFLJL010015797.1:10156-23282 GCA_018398815.1 Conus ventricosus | reverse complement strand
AAAGGGCCAAAAGGCCAACCCAGACCACAGGGCCCTGGCCCTAACTATGACTCAAAATCCTCGCTCAACTAAGGGCGCTCCCGCCCGAAATACAAGGCACGTCCACTCCGACGAACCCCAGGGACCGAAGTGAAGCTACCCCAACGCATTCCGCCCTGGTCGGAATCAAGCGAACTTTACTCTCAACCACAAACAGCGATTGGTCAGAGCAGCGTATCCCTCCGCAGAGCTGACACGCCGACCAACGGACTAGTTGTTGCTCGTGCAACAACACGACAATTTACCACAACAACTCAGACTTGACAACACCAACAACAGCCGATATCCTGCCCCCCTTCTCTGGTGAAAGAACCAAGGTAACAAAAGGTAACAATCGGAACGAAACCAACCTCCCGCTTCCATCCCTTCAACAAGTTAAGACTGGAACTCAAGAATATTGTATGTCTTATTTCCCAGCCCCCTACCTAGCCTAACCTTCCACCTTAACCACAACCCCAATCTTACACACGCACTCTCGCACACACACATATACACATATGCACACGCGCACATGCTCTCTATTTCCGAATTACCATTACTCCAAACACATGGACGCTGATTTAGTACCGCCGATCGGTGACATACCCCCTGCCTAAGTTTTAACTACAGGTTAAAACCAACAAAAACTTCTCACTCGATCGGCGTTTACTCTACACCCCTACCTATAACAATCCAACCCACACCACTCACTCTGCTCTGCTGTTACTTTTGATGCACCCCATCATCATTCCAACAACACTTTTAAATACATCATTAACCGCAGAATACATAATCAACCTGGTCTAACTCTGCCTCACACGACCTTAACGCAGGCACTTACAGGCAGCCGTTACACTACGCTCTACATATAAATTTCATATCTGAGGTGCTGCTGACCATGCACGACCTCTATGCAACACGTGCTACAAATACCACACCCCAGCAACACTTTGCTACGTCATTCTCTTCCAATGACACTGACACATGCATATCTTTGACAATGTCAACCCTCTTGACACAGGTAAATGGAACATTACAGGCTCTCTCTCTCTCTCTCTCTCTCTCTCTCTCTCTCTCTCTCTCCTCCTCCTCTCTCTCTCTCTCCTCTCTCTCTCTCTCTCTCTCCGGCAAGCGACTCAAGAAGTCTGCCGCCACATTGTCCTTTCCAGACACCTGCCTGCACCGTAAACTGGAATGGCTGCAACTGCAGTGCCCACCTTGTGATCCTCCCACTAGTACTCTAGACCCCACAGCTACCTTCCGGGGTTTCGTCCTCAAGTCATGAAAATTGCTCGAACTTGCTGCAACCAGGCATATCTGCAGGGCCGCTCTGCCTACAGGGAAATGATCTTCCTTACAGTCCTCACTACGCTCGCTACGTCCTCAGACATGCCTCCTGGCGCAACTCTCCTTTCGGTGACCAGTCCATCAGTACTCGTGGCCGCTCATCGTGCTCCTAGCATGGGACAATTGACTCTCTCCTACCTAAATAACGCTGCCTACCAGATGGCGTACTCGACCGTCAACTAGGAAGCTGCCGCTTCACACGCACTCCGCCTTCCTAGGTTCATCACTGGTCCTGCATCGATAACTGCTGGTGGCTGTTCAGTATGCACCGTGTCCTCGACGCAGCTGGGCTAGATTCTCCGCTACTTCCTGGCTCCTCAGAAAACGAAGTGTTCTGCACTGCTCCTACCAACTTGCTCGTTGAGTCTTGCTTACACCCAGCTCCGACCTTCCAAGTGAATCTCCTCTGCTCTGTTGCGGAATGTGTTTCGTTCAAGGACTCCTCGACTGCACATGGGCTGGTATCATGCTCCTCAAACTGCTCCCATCACGATGACACTGGCGCATACTCAGTACCGCCAAGGTAACACAGCACCTGCCAATGAATCATCCAACTTCTGTGGAACGTTCTCCGTGTCAGACTGTCCGCGTGTGCTGGTTACCATCCAACTTGGCCCTAGGTTACTGGGCACCAGTTACTCGTATCCTGGGCCCAAGCTACCATAACTCTAACCAGACTCACGCACTGTGGGAATGCGTCCCTGCTGCTCACCGCATGGCTTGGTACACACGTGGACTACTAGCTGGGTAGGTCACAATGACTCGCTCAACCAGATGGGGCTCAGCATTTCCTAGCGAGCTCGCCGCGGCTCTGACTGCAGGTCTGAAAAAAAACTAAGGTCGACTACTCTGATTCTTTCGTGCGAAGTTGCACCATCAACTTGAATGGGCTTCATGCATCTGCGATGGCCTCAATCTTGTCCGTTAAACAACTACTCGATTACCCATCTGATGGTAACTGTTCGGTCTGCTGTGCCTTCCCACCAATCTTGGCCTCTCTAGAACAGTCTTCTCTTTCCTTGGCGGGCCATTACCTCACGGACGCAGCTGGTCTGTCGGCATGGCGCCCGTGGTACTCAGGGGCGTCTCATCCTCCCAGAATGGGCAGCTCTAGCGACAGTCCTGCTCTGAGTTGATAGAGCAACATCGATCTAGCCTGACCCGTCGCTGGAACTGGGCACTCACTTATGTTGGAACCCTGCAGCGCTCTCTCTCATGCTTCCCGTTGAGCTGGAACTGTTGGTCTGCCGCTTCCCCACTTGCCTTGCTACCAGACTCTGGCATGATAAATTTGCATGTTTCCACCTACGATGGTGAACTCGGGCCCACAGCAGGGCTGCTGACAAGCGATCTTTATTCTGCACTCGCTCATCCTTGCCCGCTCGCCAGCATCCACCAGAGGGAAAACCCGCTTCGATCCTCCCACATCGGCGTAGTCTCTAGCACGCGTCCTTCTTGAGCGTCTGAACTTTTCCCGGTAGCCTCAGCAGCTACTCGAAGTGGCTCGAACAGGGCGCTCTTTATCTGGATCATTAGTCGCTTACTCCTCCTCACTTAACCGCATCACCGTCGCTAGCTTTCCTCTCAGCAGAGACATCAGACGTGTGGGCCTGAGTCTCGCTCCACTTGCACATCTGGGCTACCCGCTCAAATTGGGCGATGAAAGCGTCACTGTCGTCTTCTCTCCTAACGCTCAAGTGGACACGCTGTTCCTTCACCTCAACAAGCGTTTTATGCGCTGCTTCATCTAGGGCCCCTCTCTCTTGTATGATTAGCTCTACGCTCTCTTGCCTCTACCTCCGCTTATCTCTATCGTCGTCTTGAGTCGAACTCGGCCTGCCGGCTGTGAGTTCTATTCTCTATCGCCCTTTCTCCTCCACTTCTTCTCTGCAGTTCCAGTTACCGTCTGGTCTCGCGCTTTCTCGTCTTCGATCTGCTTCTGCTTCATTTCTACTCCTCTGCCTATCAGCTTTCTCCTCTCAATCCTCCACTGCTCACTCCAACTCCCTCCACACTTTTCCTCTTCAATTCCCCCTGCGTATCTCTAACTCCTCTGCACTACATTTTCCTCTTCAATCTGTCCTCTGCGGATCTCTGAACTCCCTCTCATCCATCTTCTGCTCACTTTCCTCCATCCGGAGCTCTCACTCGCTTCATCGCCATCTCTCTCACCATAGCATTACGCACCGAGCTAGTGACAATTGGCGAGCTCTCCCACCGCAAACCCATCGCGCTCCAACTTGGCAAACTTCGCATAAGCCCACCCGTCCCTGTGCTCATGACCACCCCCGATCCTGGTCACTAACCTTAGGTTGGTACCGCCGTAGGGCCTGTGGATCCATGACACTATCACGTCGTCACTGCGGATGGGTCGGGTGTGGTAGACATAGGGACCTACCACCACAGCTAGCAACAACAGTCGCGTCTCAGCGCAACTGGAGGTTCGACTACCACTAGCCCTGAAGTCACTCATCACAAGTCACACAATACTCTCAATGATCACGCGAACAAGTCATAACTCCACCCAACTTGTGTACCTCATACATATACGCACAGACTCCAATCCATACAAGTACTACCAATCACTGCTGGCACTGACTGAATACGTGACACCTCTATGCCCAGTCCAGTACATGCGCACAGTTACCCTCAGTCCAGGCCTCACTGGTCTCTGGTAGCCACCACGCGATCACAGTGCACTTGCACCCGCCATCCATATGCATCTCAGCACCCCATAGTGTCACAACCCTGCCACCCTCGTGCTTCCCACGCACAGTCACCTGGCTTCCTCTGCTCTTAATCCCCACAGGATATCCGACCACAGCGTGCACAGTCACGGGCTGGGTACCACTCTACCTACTCACTGGGGTATACTAGATGCAAGGGACACAAGGGACACCTGTACACCTGGTACCCTCCGCACCTACCCTGTACGATATAACACTCACACATTCCAACAACCACTCACTGTTTATTGACCATTCATACCTCACACACTCGTACGCCAACACATTCACACCAACACAAGTGCCCTGCCCAATGCCAATGGAAACCTGCCTGAAGTGAACAGGACACTACGTACCACCTCCCAGGGTACTGGTACGCCCCACCAACCACCCACTTACATTTCACACAACGTACACACCGGACACAACAACCCGCCTACCTCCCTTCTAGCTACCTATCACCTACCCAGAACCACTAAGTACCCGCACTCCACAAGTGTCACGGTCGCTAAGCCGGACGGCCCTACCACCCCTACCCACGCCTATCACACACTGAGCAGACACACAGCACACTAACACAGCTGTTACAATCATGCCACTTCCTTTATTTCACACACACACTATGGCGCCACCATTCACGTCCACCACAACCACACACCGGTATTCCACTTCTTCACTAGCCCACACTACCCTGCTAACGACCCTGAGAACCCTAACCTATGCTAAGGACCAGTTGCGGTATATCACTGCGACCTAGGGCTGCAAGATAGCCCGCACACGTGGGCTAACTACTAGGGACAAGGACAACCCAAGAGACTCTAATCTCTAAACTACTACCACCCACACCTCTCCCCAGGACCCACCCTTTCTTTTGACCTGGGACCACTACCGCACTGGTCACTGCGTCCCTAAGGGAGGCAACAACAAGTACCCTGCACCGTGCTGCCACTACGTCCCCAAAGGAGGCATAGCTAACACCCCTGACCCTACTGCCTAAACTCTACACCCCTTCTACCACAAAACTTGCACACCTATCCCTTCCGGAAAAAACTGCTCCTCGCGTTGTCCGTGGCCCCTCACAAACTGACTCCTCCACTGGAAGAACCTGCTCCCGCGCGTCAGTGGCCTCACGAAGACGCTCCTCGCGCGATGGGCACGAAGAGGCTCCTCCCCGCGATGGGCAACCCCCCCCCCCCCCCCACACACACACACACACACACCAGGCTCCTTCTCAACGGGACCGGCACTCGAAGGAATCTCCCCTCCTCTGAAAGCCCCGCCGGAACCGAGGGTGAAGAAAGGCCTGGTGCAGCACCCCCTCACAGGACGCCTGCTCAGGAAGAGGAACAGGTGCCGGACAACTCCCGGAAGAGCACAGCAGCAGGAGGAGAGCTGCCTCGCAGACGGCAGACGGCCTGGTGGTCTCCCCTCCCGAAGAGCAGCAGTAACGGGACGCCGCCGCTCACCTGCCAGCACGCGGCGGCAGACTGCGGTGATCTGGCCCCAGCCTCGGCAAGGAAGCAGGATACCTGCTGACACAACTGTAGGCCACTACTGTAATGTTGCTACTAACCCGAGTCATCAAGGCTCATAGGCTACTTGGTAAAACTTTAATCATCCATCTCCCTTGCCTACTTCCCACTCGGCATGAGAGTGACCCTTTGGATTTCGAATACACCCCCCAACCCGTTACTCGTTTTGGGGTTATCAGACCCATTTCCTGCCAACCCTTACCACAGCAGCAAAACCAATATTCTCCCTGAGCCCAATCCACGCTATGACATATGAAATATGAATCACACCCAATTCTCGGAGAAATAGAACCAATCTAAGCAATCCAACACGGATTCCATGGGCCCCCTTAGGAAATACTAAATAAACTAGGAAATGGGCAATCTCACAAGGAATGTTTCCACATAGTAATCAGTAGTAATACACATCTCTAAAAAACAACAACAACAATAGAACAAAAACAAAACTTATCAATTTTTAACGGTTCACAGTTCTAGCATATTCATACAAGAGAATCGCTCGCAGCCACAATCCTTCACATTCTTACCCCTTTTTGCACTGTCAATTATAATCATATATCAACACAACACGATTTGTTCGCCAAAATTTCCATCCAGCACCCCACTCTCATGTCATCTCTTGTCAGATAACCCAGTGGTTAATCCTTGTTATACCAACACAACCATACTTCATACAATATTACATGCTGCACATCCTCCGTTTTTATCCTATCAACTGCTGAACTACCCGCCTTAAACTTTACCTTACCCTTCTTTCCAACTACTAAAATTCATAATGGGACTGTCTTTCTACAACCTAAGATTATCTTTCTCCATCCCTATTCTGTCACAAATACATACGTCCCTGCATGTGTGTCAACCGTCATTTACTTATATAAAAAAAAAAACCAACTTCTAACCATACGGACTCACTGTCCTGTACCAAATACGTACGTCACAGATACAGTCCGCACGCACACGACACCCGCGTCGAGAACCAAGACTCGTAACGAAAGTGAAAAGACACCAATATAAGTTGAATGGTCACGACCGTACTCCGTATAAACCATTCGACCACAAATCAGCCTTGGCCCTACAGCACAGTTAACCGATTCCAATGCTGTGCAGGTCAACTCCGAAATCGTTAATCAATCTCAACGAGTTACTACTATTTACAACTGAAATTGAGCACAATCCCTTTACTATTCACGCAGACACATCTGCACTTGACTCATACTATGATCCTCAACAAAAATGCAACCTCGTATTACCTTCTTACTGACCCCCCTGAAATTAACATGAACTAATCACAACCAATATCTACATCACCGTCCATCAACGGTTATTATATCGAACCCACATTGTCTAGCTAAACTGTCACATGATAATCGAACTCTGGAACCACTATGTACACTACTTACAGAATATACAGAAAAGAGATAACACAAACCGGCTGACAAGAAGTTTCAATCACAGAACCAAGACGACATCATACCAGACAACCAGTATACGCAACAAACATAAATACAACTAAACATAAACATGAGAACTACAGTAACAACTCGCCATAATACAAAGACAACATGACGAACATCACCACCATGAAACCTAACAAATCACCAACCTGGACAACAAACGTTCAACACACCAGTTCTGCAACTGGCTGAAGTGGCTGCCAACAAAGACGACACAGAACCCGGCACAGGCCAAGGGCACACCAGACCCGACGAGGACCTGGCCCTAACTATGACTCGAAGTCACTCAGCTCAACTAACGGCGCTCCCGCCGCAACTACAAGGCACGTCCACTCCGACGAACACCAGGGACCGAAGTGAAGCTACCCCAACGCATTCCGACCTGGTCGGAATCAAGCGAACTTTACTCACAACACAAAACAGCGATTGGTCAGAGCAGCGTATCCCTCCGCAGAGCTGACACGCCCGACCAACGGACTAGTTGTTGCTCGTGCAACAACACGACAATTTTACCACAACAACTCACAGACTTGACAACACCAACAACAGCCGATATCCTGCCCCGCCTTCTCTGGTGTAGAACCAAGGTAACAAAAGGGTAACAAACAATCGGGAACGAAACCAACCTCCCGCTTCCATCCCTTCAACAAGTTAAGACTGGAACTCAAGAATATTGTATGTCTTATTTTCCAGCCCCCTACCTAGCCTAACCTTCCACCTTAACCACAACCCCAATCTTACACACGCACTCTCGCACACACACATATCACATATGCATACGCGCACATGCTCTCTATTTCCGAATTACCATTACTCCAAACACATGGACGGCTGATTTAGTACCGGCCGATCGGTGACATTAGCAAACCGAAACCGTATTCCTGGTTAGGAGCGACTGAAACTTCCTCAGCGCACTTGTGAAAGTTTTGTTAAAAAAAAAGATTTGTTGTGTTGTTTTATCCAATGACTTGATAGGGTAGCAAAACGAAATGCTGTCGGAATACATAGATGAAGTGAGTGTTAAAGGAAGTGGTCTTTAAAAAAAAAAGTTTATTCTGTGACTTAACTAGTTATGAACTTTATGATGAAAAAAGGTGTTTATTACAATGTGGTTTGCGAGAAGAGGGAGTTTTGATGCTGTGGATAATATAGCTCCCAGAGTGAGCGACAGAGACTTAATGGGAGCCGGAATAGCTCAGTTGGTAGAGCGCCTGACTCGTATCTTGGTGATCCTGGGGTTGTGGGTTCGAACCTCCGCCGGGCGTTTCGGTACAGGGGGATTTTTCCCTCGGAGTTAACATTGGTTCTGACTCCATTTCCCAAACAGTCCTTCGAATGAGACTATAAACCGAGGTTCCGTGTGTGAACGCACGCATAACATCTTGCACACACGTAAAATCCCATCACCAACTTTCGGAAGAGTAGGCCAGTTTGGCCGTTGGTATGGATTGACACGTTACACATAGCATGCACCCTGCGTGAGAAATGGAAAGAATGAAGGAAGTAAGGAAAATGAGTGATCGATATTGAACGATACTGACTGGATGACACGGAAACGACTGAATGAAGCGCCATCTGGCAGCTCTTCAGTCGGCACTACCCAGGTAGGCAGCCCGTTGTGTAAACGAGTGTTGATTGGTAAGGCGCTTAGAGCATGGCCTCTAGCCGAGAATAGGCGCTATATAAGTATTCATTATTATTATTATTATTATTATTATTATTATTATTATTATTAATATTATTATTACATAATGATTTCATTTTTGATGTGGATGAGTATTGTAACTCACTCTTGATATGAATATTAAATAATTGTGTGTTGGTAAACAAGAGTGTTGTGGAAATCTTTCCCTTGCATATATTGAAGTAGATGAATCTTTTTGAAAAGAAACCTATTAAAAATCTGGTGATTATATGAAATGAAATGAACATTCTTGTCATGTTACAAGAAAAGAAATGGACATTTTGTGGTGACATTTATAGTTGTGATGAAAAGAATTATTAATTGTGTGTAATGAATTGTATCATGGTTATTGAAGAAGGTCTAGGTGGAAATCCTTTCCCCAATTTGGAAAACTAAATTCTGAAGGGTCTCACTCTCTCTCTCCTCTTCCCCCTCCCTTCCTCTCTCCTCTCTCTCTCCCCTTCAGTTTTTCTCTCTCTCTTCCCCTCTGTCTCTCCCTCCCTCCCTCCATCTCTCCTGTCTTCCCCTCCTCCCTCTCTCTCCCCTCCCCCTCTCTCTCTCCCCCCCCCCCTCTCCCTCCTATCTCCCTCCCTTCCCCTCTCTCTCTCTCTCTCCTCTCTCTGCGCATATTATCCGGCTTCCTCTCTTGACCCGCGTTTCAAACTCTCTCCCCCTCCCCCCCCCCCCACACACACCTTTCCCGCCCCTCACCATCCGCTCATTATCTCCTCTGTCACGCGAGTTTCACTAAAAAGAAATCTCTTAGCATACAGCAGGCCCACCGTCAACAGCAGGTCAAATCCACCCGTCACGCTTACATCAGCAACAAGGTGCCCGCTGCTGTGTGCTGGCTCAGCCAATGCAGCCGTTTCTCTCACTAACAGGTTGCCATGCCCACGGGCACGTCACGGGTCAATAAGTCGGCAGGTTGTCTTGGGCGGGAAGAACTCGACGCCTGGTTCTCACCCAGCCCGGAGGAAGACGAAAGGGACAAGGAAGGGTGACAACATTTTCAATCATTGACCGATAAACATGCCGACCAACTCCGCCATGAACTTCTAAGCCACCCAAGACTACCGCGAAAAAACAAACTTGTGCCTAAAAAGCTTTGGCTGTGAGGACGTAAAATTCAATCATTCAGGTCGGGAGGAGCGCCGCGCGCGTGTGACGACACCTGGTGTGTGTGTGCGGTGTGTGTGTGTGTACGTGTGCAACACCGCGGGCGTTTACCTGTCGTGTCGCCGCTGTGCTTCTCAGTGGGCCTAGCTGCCGCCGTGTCCGTGTGTGTGTGTGTGTGTGGCTACCCGAGTGTGTCATCTACACAGGTGAGATGACTGCGTCTTTCACTCGCTGGCTTTCCTATCCGTGTTGGTGTGCCTGTTGGACTGAGTGGCCGGACCCGGGGACAGAGAGAAGAGAGAGGAGAGAGAGAGAGAGATGCATATCGACCTGTGGCCAGTGTTTGTGTGTGTGTTTGTGACAAGTGAGTAGAGTCTATACAAGTGGTTTCTCGAACGAACAGAAGAGCGTGTGTTTGTGCGCGGCGCGTGCGGTGTGTATATGTGTGTGGTGTGTGTGTAACACGTCAGAATAACGCCCGTGACTAGAAAATCGATGGAAAGAGATGACAGACAACATGCCTGGCTGTGTGAACTGCCAGCTTCAAGACTGGACTCTCTCTCGCAAACAATCAACTTTCTGGAACTGGGACAGGCTGTACAGGTAAGATATCATCATGACCGTCTGTCCGGCAACTGGAACTTCCTGGCTCCTACCCCGCACCCCACCCCACACCCACCCCACACCCACCCCCTCCCTCCCGCGCCTGCCGCCGCTAGCCCAATCTCCGTCACCAGATCCTACCCTCATAACATTTCAGCTGTGATTTCATTCACCCCATCCAACCCTCATCACATTTCAGCTGTGATTTCATTCACCCCCAGTAAGTGACTTAAAGGTTAACCAAGGAGACAGTGCTACGAGAAAGGAAAGAGTGAGGATCTTTCTCATATGTTTCATGCGTTTCTTTTATCAATAGATTGTCTTCATTAGCACATCATTGTCGCATTTCTTTCTTCATTTTTATATGCCACTCCTTTTTTTTTTTAATCTTGTATTTAAAAATGGGAGAAATGTCGCCCGCAGACGGCCGGTAGAGAGTGGACAACTGGACTGTGACACTGTCATAGAATGTTAGCACTATTCATCACGTGCATGTATTGATAGGCAGTCTATGGAGACTCAATTGCTACTATTTCGGACTTGCATTTTGCATGACGAAGCCGAGGATGTTTTTCTTCCTGTCCGTACATACGGCCACGGGAGTGTCAGAGGAAAGCGTGCCGGTATTGTGAAACCTCGTGGAATATTCAACCTGGAGTGACGGAATGTTTGGTTAGCCATTTTGAAGCCTTGCCTTGTTGTCTTTGCCGGGGACTCTGCTTTAGTCTAAAGAATACGTTTGAACGCACGCACACCACACACACAACACACACAACACACACACACCACACAACTCTATACATATACATGATGATTGTGTGTGTGTGTGTGTGTGCGTGCGTGCATGCGTGTGTGTGTGTGTCTGTGTGCGTGCGTGTGTGTGTGTGTGTGTGTGTGTGTGTAAAACACTCATTTGCCTTTGTTTTGAGAATGTGTATGTGTATGCATTTGCTGTGTGCGTGTGCGCGCGCACGTGTGTGTGTGTGTGTGTGTGTGTGTGTGTGTGTGTTGTGTGTGGTGTGTGTGTGTGTGTCTATCTCTCTGTCTGTCTGCTGTCTGTATCTATGTCTTGGTATGTGTGTGTACTAACATTACGTGTTTGTGTTTGCAGTTATTTTTTCAGGGCTTATAATCAAGTGGTATGAGCGTGGATGGCAAATGATGTCTGCTAAAGATATCTGGTAAAAGTTATGTACATCTTTCATCTTCATCACAAGAAGTTGCATAATGAACTGCTTTGTCTCATCATCGACATCGTCATCACTCTTCGCCAGATTCTACAAATTCTTTACAATGATTGGGATTATCGCCGCCTATCATCACTGGCACCAAAAATAGCACCACCACCCCTTCCCTCCCCAACCCTCCCTCCCAGAAATCGTCGGTATCGTGCCATTATTATAGCATAGTATATATCAGTTACTTACAGATGAAAGGGCAGATGTGTAGAAGAGGAGGGGGTGGGTGAGTGGGTGGATTGTGAGTTTTTCCGCTGATATTGATGAGTTCCTCACGGTTAGTGACATTTGTTCGTCGGGTGACTGCCATGCTATTTTTACACACACCCAGCGCACGCCGCATTCTTTGAAATGCATTACGACCGTGGATGCTGAATCACGGGTAGTTCCATCTTAGTCGGGTGGGGGGTGGGGATTGGGGGTGGGGGCGGGGTGGGGGTGGCGTGGGCTTGAGCGATGTCAAAACATTGGTGGGGCAGAACCGATGCCGAGGGAGGATGACAAGAGGCACACACACACGCACGCACGCACGCACGCACGCACGCACGCACACCACACACACACACACACCACACACACACACACACACACACACACACACACACCACACACACACAACGTCGTCTGCAATGCGTGTCATCATGGAACGGGCGGAAAGATGCCATGTCATCAAGCACCGAACTCTTCCCTAAGTCTCCACAGATCACAGACCACAGAGCTACGATGGTGTACAGTGGAGAGATGTCACATCATCCAGCCACTGAACAGCGGAGAGATGCTATGTCATCTGGCACCGAACTCTGTCCAGGTCAAGACTACAAGAAACGTGATGGGGGTGGACGCAGGGAGGGAGGGAAGGAAGGAAGGGAAGGGGGAGGGTGTGGCCACACCCAGGGAGAGAGTGACAGGCCTCTGGAAGGGCGAAGCAGGCTGCCAGCGCTCACTGTCTGGCACCCAGGCAGGCAGGGCAGCAGCAGCGACAGGCCGCAGCCGAGTGCATCCCAGTCACAATGGCAGGGCGTTGCCCGCCGGGAAATCCATGACTAATTTGACGATGATGAGGAGGCCGGGCGTAGTGACAGTCGGGTGGAACTGCCTTCCTGTGCACAATTCCACAACAAACTGCCTTCCTTGCACAATTCCACAACAAACTGCTTTGAACTCTCGCCTGAACCCTGTCAGAATGGGCAGCACGGTAAACGAATGGTCGGAAGAGTCGTTATCATTGACAAAGCAAACGTTGTTACTTTTTTCATAACAGAAATTTGAAAAAAAAAAAAAAAAAATTATATATTATATTTAATGTGGCAATTAAGTAGTGGGGAAAACAAGTGCAGCTAACAATTCCGTCAAAGAATGACGTGCAAGATTTGAACTAACAAATAATAAAAAAGTGAAAAAAAAA
>JAFLJL010015796.1:139399-146899 GCA_018398815.1 Conus ventricosus | reverse complement strand
TCTTAGATCAACTGTCGCTGGACGCATTGCGACATCTTTCCGAAACAATGCTGACCAGAGCCCATGCCAACTGAAGCTTGCAACGCCAGGAATGTCCAACAGAACTTCATTCCATGTGCCAGACATGCATTAATTGTGAGGATGTAAATTATCAAAGCACACGTTTTCCAAAGCTTGTGTGGATATTTTCAAAGATGTGAGTGTTTTGAAATAATAATGGTCGACGGCACTCATGTTTTACCTTGATGCAGTCATTTCTCAACATCATTTATTGGAGAGGCAAGTGTTGAGTCATGACGTAATAAGTAAATGTGACAGCACTGCCCCTTGACCCGCAGAGAAAGATGATTGACTGGTACCAAGTGTCAGAGGTGATTCTAGAGCGCGGAATTAGCGGAATACCGCTTAAAAAAATCGAAAGACGCAAAACCGTAAGCCCAGCGCGGCCGCTGCTCCGCACACAAACAAGAAATGCCGCGCTCGCCAGTCGTGACTGCGCTAATTTTTTTTCACTCCTTGCCTTTTTAATCTCGCGTCCGCTTGGCCTAGTAATCTACCGAGCGAACCAAGCGAAGCTGTCATCGAGCTATCAGCTATGTCAAGGTCAGCCTTGTGCGCATGAGCAGTAGGAACTGAATGTAAACGCATGTCTGTATAGTCAACTGCGATTGGTTGGAAAGTTTGCTTTCAGCCAATCACAGCTCGCGGTACGGCAGCCCTGCGTTTCTGCCTGAGGTTCCATCATGGCGAAACGAGGCACGTTGTTGGATTTTTCTTTTACCCGAGGGGCGAAAAAATCGAAGAGAGGAGGAGAGGCAGATGATTCTTTGGATGTACAAAGCGAGTGTTCGACCGTCACTGAGCAGCCGCCTAGTTATCCTTCAACGAGTGCCAGTGCCGACAGTGGGAGATGTAGATACGCGATCGCAATCAGACTGTCGGTCCCACCGGGTTAGTTCTGTTTCGTCATGCGAGCGGGAATCGGAGCCTGTGTCAAGTTTCTGTGATCATGATGGTGGTTCGGGATTTTCGTCATCAAAACCAGACAGTGTTGTGTCTGCAAGCGACATGCCTGAGACTGAGTCAGGGACCGCTTCAGAGACGCTTGTGGACAGTAGTACAGTGAAGCCAGACCAGAGGAGACAAACACTGCAGTCACAAAGAAAAATTTAATAGAGAACTTTGTTGCCTTCAACCTGGATCTGGGATTTTCTGTGTGGTGCTTTGCTGGATGGAGTGGATTACTTCAAGTAAATCCTCTGAATGATTACTAATGCTATGAGTTAACAATTTATAACACTAGTAGTACCTGCCATTGAAAAATATAGAAATTATATAGTTAAAATTTAGGCCCCCCTGGGGGGCCCCCTTTTTTTGCACTGAGGGGGCCCTTGGGCCCCCTTTTTTGGAATCCTAGAATCACCTCTGAAGTTTCCTGCTGGTTAATGTGACAGCACTGCCCTTTGACCCGCAGAGAAAGATGATTGACTGGTACCAAGTGCCCTGTTGGTTAATGTGACAACACTGCCCCCTGACCACAGAGAAAGATGATTGACTGGTACCAAGTGTCCTGCTGGTTAATGTGACAACACTGCCCCTTGACCACAGAGAAAGATGATTGACTGGTACCAAGTGTCCTGCTGGTTAATGTGACAGCACTGCCCTTGACCCGCAGAGAAAGATGATTGACTGGTACCAAGTGTCCTGCTGGTTAATGTGACAGCACTGCCCCTTGACCCGCAGAGAAAGATGATTGACTGGTACCAAGTGTCCTGCTGGTTACACCAGTGTGGTGTGAGATTTGTTTGTAGCGTTTGATGGATCTGTAATGGGCCCTGGGGTTTTGAGGGTTGCCATTTTGTAACGAGCGTACTTCAATTAAATCCCAGTGCCTATTCAGCTGTGCGACCTTTCGACCTCCCGCACACAACTTACTTTAATCATCTGAAGGAAATCTTTAGTATGGAGCCCGAAGGTTATTATGCCCCCCCCCCCCCTTCCAGAGGCTCCCCTGTTTCCCACACACCCTTCCTCCTCCTCCCATCCCTTCCTACTCTCACTGATTTTTGTTTTGTTGCAGGCTAGGTTTGGTTCCAGTAGTATTCATATCACGGCTCCATCTTGAAAAGCCTTGCTCAGCAGTCTTCTGCACCTTGAAGAGCCTTGCTCAGCAGTCTTCTGCACCTTGAAAAGTCTTGCTCAGCAGTCTTCTGCAGCAGTCTTCTGCACCTTGAAGAGCCTTGCTCAGCAGTCTTCTGCACCTTGAAGAGCTTGCTCAGCAGTCTTCTGCAGCAGTCTTCTGCACCTTGAAGAGCCTTGCTCAACAGTCTTCTGCACCTTGATAGCAGTCCCTTGACCTCAGCAGTCTTCTGCAGCAGTCTTCTGCACCTTGAAGAGCCTTGCCTCAGCAGTCTTCTGCACCTTGAAGAGCCTTGCTCAGCAGTCTTCTGCAGCAGTCTTCTGCACTTGAAGAGCCTTGTTCAACAGTCTTCTTTCCTCTCTTCTTGAAGAACCTTGCTCAGCAGTCTTCTGCACCTTGAAGAGCCTTGCTCAGCAGTCTTCTGCAGCAGTCTTCTGCACCTTGAGAGCCTTGCTCAGCAGTCTTCTGCAGCAGTCTTCTGCACTTGAAGAGCCTTGCTCAGCAGTCTTCACCCATTCAAGTTTGAGTCTTGTGTTCAAACATTTTTTCCCCGTCTTGGTCTAGTTAATACCACAAGACACTGGGTTCCGAGATGAGGTGGAGAGCGTAATCCTAACAACGGAGTCTCAAAGCGAGCAGGGATCAGCGTTGTTTCATTCATATTCTTATTGATCCTTACAGAGTGAACAAAAAAAGCTTCAGTTTTTCTAACCGTTTATAAACATACTGTGCATCCAAAGGGCTGGACATTTCATGTGTTTTGTCTGATGGACTGGAACTCCTTGTCTCTCCGTGCGGATGCTAGTGGCTCTCTCAGTGCAGATAGTATCCCCGTCTTCTGTAAGCTCTGTTCTGCTACTGATGCTAGTGGCTCTCTCAGTGCAGATAGCATCCCCGTCTTCTGTAAGCTCTGTTCTGCTACTGATGCTAGTGGCTGCAGTTAGCATCCCGTCTTCTGTAAGCGCTGTTCTGCTACTGATGCTAGTGGGTGCAGATAGCATCCCCGTCTTCTGTAAGCGCTGTTCTGCTACTGATGCTAGTGGCTGCAGATAGCATCCCCGTCTTCTGTAAGCGCTGTTCTGCTATTGATGCTGGTGGCTGCAGATAGCATCCCCGTCTTCTGTAAGCGCTGTTCTGCTACTGATGCTAGTGGCTGCAGATAGCATCCCCGTCTTCTGTAAGCGCTGTTCTGCTACTGATGCTAGTGGCTAGCAGATAGTATCCCCGTCTTCTGTAAGCCTGTTCTGCTACTGAGTCTAGTGGCAGCAGATAGTATCCCCGTCTTCTGTAAGCTCTGTTCTGCTACTGATGCAAGTGGCAGCAGATAGTATCCCCGTCTTCTGTAAGCTCTGTTCTGCTACTGATGCTAGTGGCTGCAGCAGATAGTATCCCCGTCTTCTGTAAGCCTGTTCTGCTACTGATGCTAGTGTTGCTGCAGATAGATCCCCGTCTTCTGTACTTGCTTCTGCTACTCTCTTCTCTTCTGCTTCTCTCTCTTCTCTCTTCTCTCTCTCTCTTCTCTCTCATCTCTCTTCTCTCTCTCTCTCTCTCTCTCTCTCTCCTCTCTCTCTCTCTCTCTCTCTCTCTCTCTCTCTCTCTCCTCTAGCCACGCACTATTTTGTTTTCTCTGTCTGTGTCCCCTTCTTCTTGCCTTTGTTCTCCAACGGCTTTGACACGTTTCTTTCTCTATCCCAATTCATGACATGCCAACTTGTTGTTGCTATTTGCGACTTGATCGTGAGGCTGCACACACTGTCTAGAGAAAACAGGAGTTCTTCTCTCTGCAGTGTCTATCGGCCCACAGTGTGTATGCATTGTTGCTGCATTGGAACGTTTCTCACTATTCTTTCGTTCTGTTAGAAATTCGGGCAGACATAGTGAGGTGAATGGTGGGTAGCCTCAGCACACTATGTTCTTATCTGTCTGCAAGACGTCGGCAGTTAAGATGTCTTATTGCTTACTGACTGCACACGTAAAGGTATTGCTTTCATTGTTTGCTTCTTCCTCTGGACTGACATTTTTCCTAACGGAGTGACCGCCCTTAGAAAAAGCGATGTGTGGTCGGCTGTGCTGTCAGAACAGGACTAGAAGGGAGATAACTGACAACTGTCCCAGTCTCCATCAGAGCAGACGTACCATTGACTATCAGGAAACGCTGGTACCAATCAGCCCCTGTGATGGGGGCGCCACTTTCAGCCAGTACTTGTTCAAACACCGCTGGTCGTTCCTCACACCCTGCCATCCCTGGCCATCGGCAGCCTGCACTCTTGAGGGTCTCACCCTCCTGCAAGTGTGGCCGCAAAGTGCGGTGCTGATGGTTTCCTCCACTGATAATGGTTCGGCAGTCAGCTTGTTCATCGCCGCTGTCTGATCATCTACCTGCAGGCCATGACACCACAAGGAGCTCTGGCACTGGCAGCTGAGTCTGGCATCCAGCATCAAGGATACAAGACACTGCTGTTTGTACGCACATGACAGGTCTCCACCCTATGCTTTCCATCCAGTGGCCATTTATTCCTTTATAAATCAACGTGTTAAATTATTTTACTTATTTCTTCGCTTATTGATTTATTAGCTGCTTTATATTTGTTTATCTATTCTGTTTCAGAGACCTAATTTACTTTGGTCTGTAAATTTGTCGCTACTTCAATTTATATCTGTACTTTCTTCCAGAGTGCTCCGTCAAGTGTTATATAAACTCTTTTGAAGACCGTCAAAGTGTGTTGTTGTTGTTGTTGTTGTCGTTGTTGTTGTTTCAGTTGTGAGTTAAATTAGAAGAGGCAGGGAGTGAACAGTCCATGCCACTGTCGTGCAGTCCATCAGGGCCATGAGGTCCTCCACCAGTTGTCTCCCCAATGACGGCCGTGGGCAAGTCCCTGTCTCTGTCTCCCCGTCTCCTCCTCCACTGCACTGCTTCTTTGAGGAAAGTGCTAATAATCTCTTTGACTCTGTCACATGCCCACGCCACGTCTAGTTCCCTCCCACCCCCCTGCTGTGGTTACTAGGTGACTGACGAGTAAACACGCCCGGATACCTTTCCCTCCACATTCAGTGGAAAAGATCCCTGAAACAAATATTGTGCTGTTGCTGCTTTCAATTTTAAAAAATCTTTACAAAGACTTGATACTGTATGTCGCACTGGTCTGTGCAAAGCGAGTGGTTTGTGGTTGGTAACTTCATATAAGCGAGAATTGTCACGTTGTAGAGATGTTAATTTATAACTGCACAATATAAGTAGCTTGATCCATTATACGATTTTGTTGAAACGACAGAGTTTTAGGTGACCATACATCTATAATGACAAGATATAAAATTAGGAATAGAGTTTGTTTAGAACTTACCGCCAATGACATTGACAAACAAAGCACATGACAAGACACGATGCATTTCAACCACTTGGGTCTTCTTCAGGCGAAAAAATAAATCACATTTAACATGTGGACAGTACGAACAAAGAACGAAAAACGAAAAAAGAGAATGAAAAATGACTCATCCGTTATTATCCATGTGATCAGTAGGCGGAAATGACATGGGGCCAGGGGATTATGGGAGAGGAAATGGAGGGGGGGGGGAGGGGGGTTGCGTCAGGGGAGGTGTGTGTGTGTGTGATATGATAGGGTTGTGTGTCTAGTTTATTGGGATGTTGTGATATCTTTGTGATGGTTGTGGTAATGGTGGATTGATAATAATGGTAAGGGGAAAGAAGGGGGGGGGGGGGGACTGAGGGGAGAGAAAAAAAAAGGGGGGGGGGGGGATTTAAGGGGAAGGATAAAAACAAAATTAAGATTAAATAGATGGAGGGTTGCTGTAACTACTGTATGAAGTGAGTGAAGAGGATGTGGTGGTGGTGTATGTAAGTGTGTGTGTATGTGTGTGTGTATGTGTGTGTGTTGGTAGGGGATATTGCCAACTGATGTGGAAGTGGTGGGTATGTGTGTTTGGTTATTGTTGGATATTGATGCCTTGGGGGTGTAGTGTGCCCAGTGACAAGATATAAATCGTCGTCATCATCATCATCATCATCATCATCATCACCACCACCTCCACCGCCACCACCACCGCTAGCACCCTCATCAGCAAAAACAACAACAAAAACAACTATATGAAAATCCATTCGGGATAACGCAAACCCCAGCCGTGGTCGAACAGATTCTGGATTCGTCATTCCAGTCAGCTGATGAAGAAAATCATAATTATTTTTCCATCGGTGGAAGTAATAGTGACGAAATAAGTACGTACATACTGCCTTTGTATTTCGTTCAATACGACATGGAAAATATAATATACAAACGTTCATGTCACCAATATCTTTAAATTTCTGTAAAATTATACATAACTTCGCAGATGGTCACAAACTAGTGACTTTAACGTCACAGTGCCCATGTTCAGTGGAAAGTTCGTAAAAATCTTCGTGAAGATATCCTGGATTTCCTGACAGATCCGATCAAATAATGGATCCGCCCCAGCCTCTGATGAGATCATCTATGAGAAACGTTCCATCTTTTCACTATGGTCATGAAAATTAGGCCAGTAACGTTTTGTGTCATCCTGCTGACAGACATGCAAACAAACAAACAGTCGCAGTGGAAAATATAAGCTGTTGGGTTAAGGTAGTTAAATAACAATACTAACCATGACAGTGGCAACAACAGCAACAACAACAGCTACAATGACAACAACAACAACAACCACCACCACCACCACAACAACAACAACCACAACAACAACATATGTCAGTACTACTTCTACTACTATTATTACTACCACTGTTACTACTACTATTACTGCTACTGCTACTACTATTGCTGCTGCTGCTGCTGCTGCTCCTAGTAATGCTGTTTTCGCTGTGATCCTACAGCTACCACTATCTATATTACTACTACTGCTACTACTGCTGCTGCTGCTGCTGCTGCTGCTGCCTAGTAATGCTGCTGCTTTTGCTGTGATCCTACAGCTACCACTATCTATATTACTACTACTGCTACTGCTGTTGGTGCTGCTGCTGCTGCTACAACAATAACAAAAACGCAACGACAAAATGATGATCATGATATTAATGCTGCTGTTGCTGCTGCTGCTGCTGCTGCTGCATGATGATGATGAAGATGACGATCATAACGATAACAATAACAATGAAAATGATAATCGTCGTCGTCATCATCATCATCATCATCTCATCATCATCATCATCATCACCACCACCATCACCACCACCACCATCATCATCATCATCATCATCATCATCACATCATCATCATCATCATCATCATCATCACATCATCACATTGCGGCATAATGACGTCAGAAGAGTGGGTGTGTATTTCAATAGTAAGTACAGTGATGGCCAAACCCACAACAAG